>MEHQ01000218.1:170909-210617 GCA_008828725.1 Saccharina japonica
CCCCCCCCCCCCCCCCCCCCCCCGCCGCACAATGTGGGGGTAAACACAGCCTTGTGGAGACATTTGGCCGATGTAGCACCCCGTTAGGCGTGTCCCGAATTGAGAGGTTGCCGACGCCTTTAGGGATTTGCTATAGATAATTTTCATGTTCAGTGTCTCCACAAGGAGGATTTCACGCCCACATTGAACAAAGGAGGAGGGGTGGTGGCTATAGTCGGCTGTATTCGTGTTATGCTCGGCGGCGGGAGATCTCGTCCGGATGACGCGGTGGAGGAGCGTTCTGGATGACCGTACGCATTTTTGAAAACAGGAAGGAAACAAGGGGAGGGGGGGCATATAATTATGCATGAGGTGCTGCGGAGCAAGAAGGGAAGCACGGGAACAGGTAGCCAGGAAGGTCGGTACTAGACAGGGCGGCGGAGAAGGTCTGAGGCTCCAAGAAGCAAGATGGCCAACCGAGGGTGGTTCGTTTGGGCGGTAGGGAGTGCGAGGAATGTTGTGGAGAGGTTGTCGGGAGAGGGAGCAAACAGGGAACGATACACACACGCCAGGCGCAAGGAATACCCCCCCTAAACGAAAGATATGCAGTAGTAAAAGTGGTCAATCCACGCTTGTCTATGAAAATGAACGGGGTCGAACACGTGGCAGGAGGGTTGGTGTTGGTATTGAGCTGCTGGGGTATCTCGGTACGAGTCGCCTCAACTACTGGCAGCCACGCACAAGGAGACATACATCAGTGTTCCTCGGCATACGCGCATCTGTGCTGCAAGCAGAGGGCACCGCCTACAAGTGCGAGGTGTTGTACACATGAAACGCGTCAAAGACCAGGAAGAATGGAGCACGGGCAGACACTATACGTATGGCATATGTGTGGTACAGTATAATCAATAGAATTGATGGGTGACATATATTATAAGAGGTCACTGGATGTTTCCGGCGAATATCGTATAGCTACCTGTAGCTTGGCTATCAAGTGGACGATGTCCTGGGCCCAGAATTCAACTGATGGCGCCGGCCTTAGTCAAAAGGAAGCTTATTCCGCCTTACCCCCACTGCTTTATGATGTCAACACCATGCAGCTGCACCATTAACGCATGATGTAAGGGATCAACTCGTGCACCGGGTGCGCTTGAGTGATGCGCGGGTGCGGCTTGCCGTGAGGCGGGGAGTAGAAGAAGAAGAAAGGTATCAATTATTGTAGATAGATTAACTGAGGGCAAGGGGGCTCTTATCTCCAAGCTCTGTGACCCTCATAATCAGGCCACGCATAATTATATGCTACACTTGCGGGAAACATAAATCCCGTTGCCAATCTCCGCAGATGGATTGCAGTGATACAATGCAAACACTTGAACTAATACGGTAATGACACGTATCATACATTTGCACGGCTACATCATACGACTATGTCCGACAGCCTTTCTAGACGTAGCACACTGTCATGATAATAGTGCCTATTCCGTACCAGCTCCACACTCGTCAAACACATGAATCCCCTTGTCGTGACACTACAAGTAGTAGTGCAGACACTCCAAACACAGAAATTCCAAAACCCACTATAGAACCGAACAGCTGCCTCCCTGCTGTCAAAACATCAAACTCATCCAAAATTCAGACTCAAACCAAGTCAGCAACATGAAACTATAGATTGGCCTTACTCCAACCTCTTCCGGGTAATCAACACGCAACCTTCCCTATGGTAGGTCTTCAACTGCATGAAATAGGAAAAATGCTATATTGGCCTTCCAGAATTCAGCATCAATCTCAAAATAATCTCAAAATTAAAACAACACAGTCCGAAGGAAGGCCGCTGGAGTGCCGATCAGGCTAACGATCATTAGCACCAGCTGAAAGCAATACGATTTTTTACTAAAATACTGATCATGGCTAACGATCATCAGCACCCGTTGAAAGCAATGCGAATTTTACTAAAATACTGGTCATGGCTAACGATCATTAGCACCCGCTGAAAGCAATACGAATTTTACTAAAATACTGATCATGGCTAATGATCATCAGCATCCATTGAAAGCAGTTCAAAGACAATGTTCCTCTACTGGCTTAGTCTCGAAAACCCGTTCAACACTCAACTTGAATGCGTAGGGTGAGCATGTCGGCACAGCAGTATTCATTCGTCGTAAAATACTCTAAAACAATGCCTAAATATTACACCTGCGTCGCCAATTCGAAAATATAGTAAACAACCCATAACGACGCTCACGGAGTACATACAGCAATGCCTTGTACTAGTTAGCTCCTCCTTGCGTGAGTGTACTTCATGCAGTGTGTGGTAGGCTAATATTTGTTGAAAAAATAACCAAAACTTGCGTATTGGGGCGGGGGGGGGGTACGCGAGAGGGGGGGGGGGGGGGGGGGCGCTGTGAATAAACAATAAATATTCTCCAGCGCATTATACTTTTCCCGATTGTTATCGCCACAGGGCCGGATATTTTTCTTGCCCCGATGGTTCTGGGCACGGGGGCGGGGGGGGGGGGGGAGGGGTAATGAATAAAAATAGATACTCGTACGTATCTAAAAAGTTCCAACCAACAAGTACCCAAAACAAAACATAATGCGGGTATTGCATTATGTCAGTATCGATATATTAAAACCAGAAAACGTATGATATCATACGTTCCGGGGGGTGTTCATACTGCCGTCGTTTCTGCAAAAAACAACCATTTAAGAAGTAAAACACATTGTGTCGTATACTTTTATACCAGGTTAGATTATTTAATAGTACGCAGGTTGTCCGGGTTTCAGTATAATGAGCAAGGGGGATGTTGGTTGTGCTCAGTAACGCAACGCATAAGATCCACCGTATAGTAGGAGTTCCACAAGCTTGATAGGGGTTCTTGTAGTGGGATATGGGGCATCAAGATATTACATGAGCCGCTCGATGTCACTCGATGTTTGGGCCGAGTCAACTCGACAGCTCGATAATAATACAAGAGGAGAGTTTAGGGGTACTGCTGTGTTGAGTCACCACGACGCGTTTCCCTGCCAACTACGTGCATCTTTAGAGATCGATCAACACAAAAAACTTTCAGCTAAGATTTTGTTACATGTTATTACAAGTTGGTGCTTACTCAGTGACGTAGCGCAGTCGAGTTCTGGGCCCAGGATATCGTCCACTTGGTAGCCAAGCTACAGGTAGCGATACGACTTTCGCCGGAAACATTCAGTGACCTCGTATAGCATATGTCACTCATCAACCCCATTGATTATTACACTGTACCACACGTATGACATACGAGTATAATATCTGGCCGTGCTCCAAATTTCCTTGTCTTTGACGTGTTGCATGTGTACAACACCTCGCACACTGCCTCCGAAACGCGCGGGCCGGGGCGGACTTCTAGACGGTGCCCTCTGCTTGCAGCAAGGATGTCTGTATGACGAGGAACATTGATGTATGTCTCCTTGTGCGTGGTTGCCAGTATTTGAGGTGACTCCAAACGAGACACCCCAGCAGCTCAATATATCAATACCAACCCTCCTGCTACATGTCCGACCTCGTTTAATTTCATAGGCAAGCGCGGATTGACAACTTCTACTTCTGCATGTCTTTCATTTTTCTTTTTGGAGGGTATACCTTGTACCTGGTATGTTCGTATCGTTCCCTGTTTGCTCTTTACCCTGACAACCTCCCCACAATATCCCTCGCACTGCCTATACTGCCCAAAAGAACCGCCCTCGGTTCGACATGTTGCTTCTTGAAGCCTAGGACCTTCTCCGCCGCCCGGCCTAGTATCGACCGTCCTGGCTACCTGTTCCCGTGCTTCCCTTCTAGCTCCGCGCCTCATGCAGGACTACATACCCCCCCCCCCCCACGACCTTGTTTCCTTCCTGCTTTCAGTCATGCGTACGGTCATTCAGAAAGTAGTGGTGGAGAGTACGCATGGATAGGGAAAAGGAGGAAGAGACAGAATAGCAAGATTAGGGAGGCGGGGGGGGTAGGGATCATAGTCAAAGAATGCATGTGTGACACAAATTAATAGAAGTTAATCAAAGACACAAACGTCGACGAAAGCATATACATAAATATACCAGGGGAGCGGGGAGCGCAATATTGTTCATTTGGAAACATCTATACGCCCCCGGAGTCAAAGATTACGTTAAAGCATATACAAAATAAGTTCGGAGAATAAGCAGTACATGTACCGAAAAAGTATAAAAGACAAGGAGAAGTAGTACTGCAAGTAGTGGGAGATTTTAATTCGAGAATTGGGGAGGTAAGCAACCCGAACGAGAGCATTGGGCAATATGGGGAAGTAGCAAATAATAAGAATGGGGCAGAGATGTGGAAGTTCCTTCAAAACAATGAGATAATGAGATGAAGACATTGAACGATAGAGTAAAAAGATCAGGGCCAGAAAGGACTAGAAAGAGCATACGCCTCGTACAAAAGGAAGAAAGCCCCATTCTTGATTTTATAGTGGTAGAAAATGGAAGTAGTAAGGAAACGGAAGTACATGCATGCACAGCGGACGTAGGAACTGCGAATCACTGCCTAATATGGACAGGCGGTCTGCAGATGAGAGTTATCAAAATTGGGCGCGGTAGGAAATTGTACAGACGGCGAATAGATAGACTAGAATAATAGGTAAACAGGAAGAGTGCCAAGAAGAGATGACTAAACATGCAGAGCAATTTTCGGAGTTGTTGGGAAGCATATGCACGACAACGAACAACATGGAGAGGGATAGTGCAGGAGCGAAAATAATAGAAGGATGGAACCAATTGGTCAAGACCACAACAAGTAAAGTAATAGGGGAGAAGTTGATAATATGCAACAGGGCAGTAAAATGATGGGATGATGAAGTAAAAGAGGTTCTAAGAGTAAGGAGAAAGGCACACGCAAGATACACATCGAGTAAAACTTCGTCAGGATGGGAGGAGTATGCTATCGCTAGAAAGAAAGTAAAAAAGGTGGTTGAGAAGAAGAAGAAAGGGGTATGGAAAGACGTCGTTCATAAAACGAATTAAGAATTTGATGGCGGGATGAAGTAGATGTGTGTAGGGCTAAAAGGAAGTCTGGGCAAATAAACAGCAAAGGCAGACAGGGGAATAGCCACATCAAGAGCACATAACGGTAAAATGGTTAGTAGTTCGAAGGGGAAAAGGGAAGTACTTGTAAAGCATTACCGCAAGCTAGGAACGCCCACAACCAACGAAACGTTCGACGCGGAATTCAAGAAGGAACTCAACACGTGGGCTGAGGCGAACGTGGATGCATCAGAAAGGGGAGGTAATGGCTCAGAAGGGTTACAGGAAGAGTGCACAAGGGAAGAGAAGCAAATAAGTGTGTAGCTAAACTCAAGAATAAAAACGCAGCAGGGGCAGACCAAATAGTTAATTAATTTATGAAGGGCAAGGGAGAAGGAATCATTCCCATGATGGTTAAGTTGTATAACTGGATATGGAGAAACGACTGCGCACCCAAGAGGTGGAGAGAAGGAGTAGTAGTAAATTTATTTAGGAAAGGAGACAAGGCCGATCCGGGTAACTATAGGGAGATAACGCTACTAAGCACTGTAGGGAAAACGTTCTGTAAGATTTTGAACGATAGAATGGGAACAATGATGGAGAAGGAAGAAAAACTTAGCGAAGGGCAAGCAGGGTTTAGGTCAAACCGTAGCTGTGCAGACCATATGTACACATTAGGTAAGATAATCCAAGGTGGGAAAGACGCGGGGTGTACATCGTACTCTTTATTTCTAGATGTACAGCAGGCCTACGACACAGTATGGAGAAATGGGCTGTGGAAACAGTTGTGGGAAATCGGGATAAGAGGCAAGATGTGGAGAATGATGACAACGATGACGGAACGTGTGAGAGGTGCTGTATGGCTGGACAGGGAAATATCGAATTGTACAAGCAGCTGCACAGGAATGTACGCTATCACCTAACCTATTCAAGGTATAAATTAAGGACATGATAGTAGCAGTCAAAGCAGCATCGCAGGGAGTCACGGTGGGGGAAGATGCGGTGTCGGGATTGGTGTTTGCGGATGATTTCGTGAGCATATATCAGAAACACCCGAAGCACCGCAGGAACAAATAGAGAATGCACTAGAGTACACCAGGAAAAGGAGACTGACGGCAAACGTAAAAGAGCGCGCAGTAGTTGTATGTAACGAAGATAAGATGAGCCCGGTAACGTTCAAGCGGGGATGGGAAGAAGTTGAACCAGCGATCGTAGACCAGTATACGTACCTTGTCGTACAGGTCTCAAAAGACTATTTCTTGGGATGCACACATAGCAAAAGCAGTAGAAAGGGGTAAAGCACACGTAGGCGAGATGGAAGCGACCCTTAAAGATCCGCACCTTGACACTAGATTTAATAGATGTATTTTGATGAATGTGATTGTACCAAAGCTAGAATACCGCATGGTAGAAGTATGGGAAGGGAACGCGAAGTTCGCAAAACAGCTGGAAACAGTACAGATGGCAGCAGCTAAAAATGTACTAATGTAGGATGCCGAAGTACGACGAGAGTAATATGTATAGTTATGTTTGTGAAATTTTCGCACTTTTCGCAACTTTTCTCCCCGCGCGAGCGCTTTTCGGCAAAACGCTAAGTACCCCGACACGGGAGGCCCGGCCGGACACATTGGTCGAGGTTTGGGCTCGATCCGAGCTCTGTGGCTCGCGTGGCGGGCGCTCGAAGTTTTTTTTCCCGCGGGAGTGGATAAGCCGATTTCCCGGGTTTTCCAGTATTGAGAGCAGAACTGGGAATGTACCCACTTAAGACTAATAAAGACGTGCGTAAGTTGAAATGACAATATAAAGTAAAGAACATGCCAGATAAGAGGTTGCCGGCCATAGCTGATAAAGCTGTATGGGAGAAAGTAACCAAAGGGCGAGCCGGAATAGGGTGGGATGGCGTAGTCGAGAAAGTATGGAAGAATATAGGAAACTTAAAAGAGATGCTGGCCAAAGATAAATTTAGCGGATACAAGACAGAAGTAAAAGAAAGGATAGAAAGAAGGGAAATGCTAGCGCTAAGAAAAAAGATGGAAGGGGAAGAACACTTAGAGATATACGGGGGGTTGAGAGAAATAATAGGAATGAAGAGGTGTCTGCATGGCCCAATGGACTTCGCGAAAAAGCTGAAACTGCGATTTCGTGTAGGGGACCTGGACCTGCCAGAAAGAAGAAGGAGGTATACCAGTAGCCGGGAGGAGGAGGAAGTAGATGCACAGATGTGCCCATGTGGCAAGGCCATAGAGAGTAGAATTCACATTGTGGGAGAATGTGAAAGGTACAAGGAGGAAAGGGATGTGTTAGAGGAGGAGATGGGTAAAATAGACGAGTGTGACATGGAGCCGTTTGGTAAACTAAATAGTAGCGAGAAAACGATCGCTATCCTAGGAGATCGATGGTGGCCACAGGCGGCGAAACAGGAAGGGGATAAGATTAACAAAACGTTTATTTGCAATATATGGAAACCACGTAATGAGCGCCCAAGTGTTGGAGGTGTCTCTATTAGGAGTAGGAACGGTGCTCCGTCTCGAAAGGGATGCGTGTTCAATGGTCAAATGACTAAGGCAGGCAACAAATGAGTACGCCCCCCCCCCCCCCCGGAAAAAAAAAAAGCCCCACCAGCGAAAATAAAATAGGGGGGTCTCTAAAACCAAGTTAAAAAAAGGGAACAAAAAAGGGAAAAATATAGTTTTCGCTCATTTCGTCCTGCGATCACAGCGATCCGGTTTGTTTTTCATTCTGACCTTCCTACGGGTGTGGTGTCGTTTTCTCTTTTTTTTTTACGCCCCTGTTTTTCCTCTTTTTTTTTGGAAAAAATATTGGAATTTCCGGAAGAAAAAACAAATGCTCGATAATAATGTAATGTGACTACGAGTATATGCTATCATGAGCGCCGTCGCCGTCAATATTCTTCAGACTTCTCGAGTGCCCGCGACAACAACGAATGTCCGCCGCTTCATCCAAGTGCGATATCTCGACCAAAACCACCTACAGCAGTTCCTTCAGCCCCGCCGACCTTTCCCATTCCAAAGGTATATACTGCTGTAGTAACCCATCGACGCGTGCTACAATCGTAGAGGTATACCGTTTTTTGGCTGATTTTTGTTTCTGAACGACGGCGCTCCTTAATCCAGAATCGTCGGAATCTCAATTTTTTTTGTTGCAGAATGTTTCACTTTATACTCACAGGCTAGGCTGTGTGTGAGATTGCTCATCGGGTACGAGCGCTTTTTTTGTTCCCTCCTGAATTGTTTTTTTACTTACTACTAGTATAGAGCTCAAGTGAGGAGCCTCAGAAAAATCATGGTGTGCACCTGCTGTACCGTAACATTCGACCATTGTTACTGCTGCTTGCTGTGGTTCATTCGTCCGTTCGTTCTTTTTTTTTGTTTCCGTCCAAGTTCAACTCAACCCACCAACCTTGCGGTGGTTTCCCAAACTGGCCCTACAAAAGCGGCGACACGTGCAGACGCGTGCTTACGATAGAGGTAGCATTTTTCGCCCTGCAACCCAAAATCGTTGAATTTCATTGCTTGTGTTGCAATTTTTTTTTTATTGCGTTAGGCCATGGGATCGGTTAATCGGGTAGCACTTTTGGTTTCCTCCAAAGGCAGGTGGCTTATTATCAATATAGGTCTCTTCAAGTGAGGAGCCTTAGAAAATGTCCTGTATGCAGGTGCACCTCTACCGTGGCATGCGTACTGACTTATTGCCGTCGGAACGACCCTTCTTAGTTTCGTTAAGAACATTGATGGTGTCGTATATTTCCACTGCTGCTGTGCAAAGTACCCCCGTTCTCCCACTCCGGCACGTATACTTCTACTGTACAGGAGTACCCGGTATGAAAGTGCCGCATAATGTCAGGATAGCCTCGGCGAGTGTCGTCAGTATCTCAGCTGGGGGGGGGAGAGCTTGGTCCCGCCGTCGTCTTCGAACCCCGCCACACCTAGGGTTGTTTCAGGCGTCCGATGCTCTGACCACGTACGTACAGTACTTGAAATAAATCTCCCAATAGATGGCTGTTCTTACGTGCGGTCGTCGTCAAAACTGTTTGATTGGGGTGGCTGGTTGGTGGGGTCACCCTACACAATGTTTCGCGTTTACTTGTAGTGGGGGTGCTGCAGGAAAAGCACCTTGTCTCCCGCCACAGCGTGCCGTTCTCGGCCAACGATTAAACACACGCCTCTCGCTTGGCTGTCCCTTCGAAAACTTCCTTTATTTGCTCTCTCGAGGGACGCGTGCTACGATAGAGGTGCACCATGTTTTTTTGCCTTAGAAGGGTGGTTACTTGAAGAGCTCTACACCTCATCCCAAAGTGATCATTAAGGGAGGAAAGTAAAAGTGTTATCCGATTGACAATGCCATGGCCGAAGCAAACAAGGTACAATACTGCAACACAATAATGACAGTTCGCCGATTTTGGGTGAAGAAACTCCATCATTCAGAAACCATCTCGGCCGAAAAGTGCTATCTCTATAGTAGCACGCATTGAGGTGCCGTTCCAAAGTGCCCTGGGTCTGGTCAATGTGTACTCTTCCGATTAGGTATCTACTACTCCTGCATCTACCGCCCTTTACACGTCCGTGCGGCCACGTGGTCCTTTGAGTAGTTCATACCCCTGGTGTTTGTGCGCTGGGGTTTTGGCGCCTATCGTCCCTCGCGTTTCCATGCCATTTTGAACGCGACCCGAGGTCTTGGGAGACTCACGCCATCCGCGTTTTTTTGTGGCGGCGTGTAGTGGAGGTCGTATACACCTCCGCCTGTGGCTGCCCTGAGACGCTTGCTACGGTAGAGGTGCCCCATGTTTCTGCCTTCTGAGGGTGGTAACTTGAGAAGCTCTACACTAATAGCAAGTCAAAAACTGATTTTGGAAGAAACTAAAAGTGGTACCCGACGAAGAAATCCCACGGCGTAAGTATACAACGAAAAATACTGCAACACAAGAATGGAATTCCGATGACTTTCTGACTAAGGGAGCCCTGTCATTCCGAAAGCGTTTCAGCCAAAAAAAGGTATACCATGTGCCTCTATCGTAGCACGCGTCCCGAAAATAAATTTGATCAAGGTCTCAGGCACGTCAGAGATAGATACCATTGGCCTGGATGGAATGATCGGGTAGGTTTTTGGGGACAATCCTTACGACTACTCGCTCACAGCACTCTCCGTTGGACCTTAGCAGCTGTCTATCGGGCTGTGCGCGTCTCGTGGCCACGTGCACAGACCTGCTGGGTGCAAAAGGACCACTGGGTAAAGTGGACCTTGATTTAGACGGTGGTTAATGCAGTATGGTGTGAATTATCTCTGGCTAGGGGGAGAGGGGGGGGGGGGGTACTCGATATCCATGCATGGTCGTAGTCGCATGACCATAGACCCTCTCATCCCTGCAATGCCGGGACGGAGCATGTCGGGTTTTCACCGACCAGGCAGGCATTGCTAGCACCAAGCGCGTAGCACCGTGAGGTGTTCGGGGGGTCACCGCGCAGAAGGGATACGGATAGGAGTGAGGCTTTTAGGCGGGTCACGGGGTGCCGAAAGGACGAGATCAAGGAGGATAGGGGGTGTACTCATGCCATGCATGGCCGTAGTCGTATAGACTGGTACTATGATAGAGGGGCTACCCCCCATTTATGGCGGTGCGCGTAACAAACAATAATCTGGCGGTGCGTGTCGCGAGTCCAAACAACGAACAATAGCTTAAGGCTGTCAAAGAGTGAAGTATTCACTCGGCCGAGTCACTCAGGGAAGCTGAAAACAAACACCTAAGTATGACGCCCGCCGCTAACGTAGCCCCAGTCACATGATAGGATAATAGACTCTCGCATCTCTGTAATGCTGAGACCCTCCCGCTTCGGCTTTCACCGACCAGGCAAGGGGGGGGGGGGCGTACTCATTTGTTGCTTGCCTTAGTCATTAGACCATTGACCACGCATCCCTTTCGAGACAGAGCACCGTTCCTACTCCTAGCAGAGACACCTCCAACACTTGGGCGCTCATTACGTTGTTTCCATATATTACATAGTTTTTTTTGCTAATCGTATATCCTTCTAGTTTCGCCGCCTGTGGCCACCATCTATCTCCTAGGATAGCGATCGTCTTTTCGCTACTATCTAGAGTACCAAATTTCTCCATATCGCATTCGTCTATTTTCCTTATCTCCTCCTCTAACACATGATGTTCCTCCTTGCACATTTCACATTCTCCCACTTTGTGAGTTCTACTATGTATTGATTTGCCACAAGGGCACATCTGTGCATCTACTTCCTCCTCCTTCCGGCTACTGGTATACCCATTTCTTCTTTCTGGCAGGCCCAGGCCCCCTACACGAAACCGCAGTTTCGGCGTTTTCGCGAAGTCCATTTGGCCGTGCAAATACGTTTTCATTACTATCCCTTCTCTTAACCCCCGTATATCTCAAAGTGCTCCTTCCTTTTCACCTTGTTTCTTAGCGCTAACCTTTCCCTTATTGATATCCTTTATTTTGCTTCTGTCTTGTACCCCCCCAACTTCTCTATATGGACAGCGTCTCTTTTCGGTCTCCTCCCATATTTGCTCCCATATGTTCTCGACTACGCTATCACACCTTCTTGGGGGGCGTCTCATTGGTTGCTTGCCTTCGTCAACTGACCACTGACGCAGTACCGTTCATTTATGCATGTAATGAACTCTACATAGGTCATAGTGTTTGGCGGGATACGCAGTAGTCGATCCGCTTACAATAAATCCTTAGGTGCCGCCATGCGTATTATGCGACACTCCACTCTCCCTTGAGCAAGCTGAAAACAACGCGATTTTGTTCGTGAAAGCGAGCGCTTGTTGATGATACCGAATGCCAGCATACGTTTGCCGATTCTGTTCAGCTTGTCACGCCCATTCGTGTATGCACCCCCTCCCCTCCGCCTTCTAAATATGCCTGCCCCCCTTCCATTCGCAGACTAGACTGCCCGTTTGCATATCCGTCAACATGAACGGATACTTCCCCGTCAGCATCATCAGCTGAACCCGGGGCTCCACATTGTGACTTCGTAGCTTGTTTTAAATGCAGATGGTTGCTGTGGCTTTCGTTGGGGAACATATGATATGATATGATATGATATGATATGATATGATATGGCATAATAAGAAACGATTAAGTTAATTGCCTCGATCCACCACAGCCAACTTGAAGCAACATAAATACGAAGCCGCAGTAACCCGTTCGTCAACGAAACGACCGCTGTCAGCAGTAAACAGACTTTCCGGTACATAATACCGATTCCGTGACTGATACATTAGGCGCCAACTGCATGCTGCGCCCTTGTCCGCCCTACTTGTTTCCTCCTGCACACGCGCAGCAGACTTCCCGCCAATACCCGGTATACAGAATAGTAGCCCCCGACAGGAAACGCTATGTTATCGCTCTGCCTGGTCTCCTTATTCCCTGCAGGCTATGGGACCCACTGCCATGGAATCCCCCATGAGAGTCCCATGAAAGTCCAATCGAAATAGAGCAACACCATAGGTAGTGAGGCCCCGTGGAAGTCCCATGAGACCCCAGTCATGGCTGTCTCGCGGGAGTACCATGGAGGATCCATGGGAAAACCATGGGAAAACCATGGGAAAAACCATGGAAAACCCATGCGGAAACCATGGGAGATCCATGGGAGTTCCACGGGCCGGCACCACCAACCCATGAGAGGCTCACCGAAGTCCCATGGGAGTGTCGTGGAAGGTCTTTGGGGACGCTGTAAATGCAGGGGGTGTCTACGTATGGAAGTCACAATAGAGACTCATGAGAGCGCCCCAGTGAAGACCGACGAGGGAAACACAACTATGGGAGCACTTCAAACCCATGGGGCGGGGCATGGGACTCTCGTGGGACTCTCATGGGATCACAGCGCTGCCCCAGGTGGGGCTTACAGGGCTGCCCCATAGGACTCTCATAGGACACTCATCAGACGCGTGCTACGATAGAGACAGAGGTATACCTTTTTTTGGCTGAAACGTTTTCCGAATGGTCGGGCACCTTAACCCAAAATCGTCGGACTTGAACAATTCTTGTGGCGTAATATTTTTCATCATAGAGTCGGGTCATGGACTTGCTCATCGGGTAGCACTTTTTATTTCCCTGCAAAACCTATTTTTCGGCGACGTATATATGGAGCTCCTTAAGTTATAGGAGCCCAGAAAAAAAATGGTTGCACCTCTATCGTAGCATGCGTCATCATGGGTGGGTTTGCAGAGCTCCCATTGAACTTCCATGGGACTGACAAGGGACTCCCGCGGGCCTTCCATGGGACTCCCATGGAAACACAGTGATTGCCAAGGGTACTCTCATGAGGCTCCCATGGGCTGGCAGACGCTTGCTACGATAGAGGTATAAACCTTTTTTTGGCGGAAACATTTTCGGACTGACTATACCTTTTTTTGGCTGAAAAAATTTCGGGCTGACTATACCTTTTTTTGGCTGAAACATTTTCGGGCTGACTATACCTTTTTTAGGCTGAAACATTTTCGGACTGACCTATTAAAGGCTCCTTAAACCAAAATCGTCGGAACTTCATTCTTGTGATGCAATATATTTTGTTTTTTTTATGTTTGGGCCATGATGGGATTTTCCATCCGGTAAAAAGGTAGTATTTTTGTTTTCCTCCAAAATCGCTTTCTTTTGGTTGTGAGGTTTAGAGAGCTCCTCAAGTGGCCACCCTTATGAGGCAAAACGGTGCACTTCTACCTTACCATGCGTCGGCAGTCCTCCCAGAGGGGTCTCCGGTGGGACTTCCATAGGTCTTCCATGAGTTTTCGACATCACAAAGGATATCCGTGGAAGGCTCATAGGAGGCCCATGGGGGTCCCTACTTATGGGAGACCCATGAGAGCACTGTACTAACCCATGGAAAACCCAAGGGGATTCCATGGGTCAAACCCACGGGAGGCCCATGAAACCCCCATCGGAGTCCCATGGAAATCCCAGCCATTGGCAACCCATATGAGACCCATGGAATCCCGACCGGTATGCCCTCATGGGTCTACCATGAGGGGCTCGTATGGGACTTCCATGGGATGATGATTCTCCCGTGGGTACCCCGTGAGACTACCACGCGTTTGTAGTGCTGGCCCATGGGTCTTACCACGGGACTCCCATGGAGCCCCCATGGTCTACATTGCTTCGCATTGTCTGCTCTGCTTACTGCACTGAGCGTAGTATCTCTGTGTCGTAGTTTTGTTACCACAGAACTGGTACCTTTTCAGGATGAAGAATCGGCACGAACACTGGGTGTGCTGGATGTCGACGGGTAGAAAGGAAGGTTTAATGTGAAGAACACACACACATTGCTTCGATGGGACTCCCGTGCGACTCCACATGGGTCTCGCATGCGATTAGTGCTGACCCTTGGATTCCCATGCATGGGTCTCCCACGGGTTTATAGTGCTGGCCCACATGGAACGCGCATGGGTCTCCCATGGAACTCCCAAAAGTCTACATTATTAGGTGTATGGTGTATAGTGCTGGCCCGTGGGCCTCCCATGGGACTCCCACTGGATAATAATGCTTCCATGGGACTCCTGTGCGTATATCTCATGGGGTCTCCCATGGGCCTCCTATGGGCCTCCGATGTGACCCCCATGAGATCATAGTGCTACCATGGATGGGACTTTATAGTTGAGAATCGCTTGGGTGAACCGTGGGATTCTCGCAGGACTCCCATGGTGTAAGGCTTCGGAAATCAAGCCACCATACATCTAGCGTGATGTTTTCAACCGATGTGGTTTTTTAACGAACATCAGGGAATGAAACAGCCAGGTAGGGGTGCTACCCGCCGGGTACCCGCCATGAACGGGTACTCGCCACGAACGGGTACCCGCCAAATTCTGACGGTCGGACTCTGACTCGTCACAGGGTAACCCGGATTTTCAGGGGACAGGAACCGGGTCAACCGGGTACCGGGGTACCCGGGTACCCGGGTACCCGGACAGCATATGACCCCGCTTACGGTCGCCAAGCGGGCCTGACAAAAGGAGGATAGGGCTCGTTTCGATTACACATCGCTGAGAGAACTACAAGCGTGAAACGGTATCCGGCATTGCAGCCTTGCATAGGAGTTTGAACCATTATTGTTGCTACGTGAAGTTCTTCGTCGTCGGGGTGTCAACCGTAATAAACAGACTGCCTGGGCCACGCTGTAGCATGTAGTCCCGGAATCATCTTGTATGTGTAAAATGCGTTTGGTCAGGCGTTGTTTTTGGTGATACATCGCCAAAATAGAGTCCGTGGTCACAGGACAAGCTCCAATAATTACAGCAATTATGGAGCTGAAGGATATATCCCAGGAAAAAAAAAAACGAAAATCGCCCTCTACTAAAATACATACCTGAACAATGAATAATGAACCAAGTGCACTTCTACATTCAAGTGTACGTACAATAGCAGTACAGTAGCATATCAGGCATACTGCTGTAAAACAGTGTTGCGTTGGATCGTTTGCGTACTTGAAGGGTTCCTGGAAGTGTGTTCAGGCGTGCTGGCCCCGGGGACACCTTGCTAACTCGGGCACCCGGGTACCCGGCATTTTTTGTTGTTGATTTTTTGTTGAGCTGGGTACTCGGGTACCCGGCATTTTAATTGTTGATGTGGTGTTCCCACATGTAAGCAGGCACTGGAACCCCAAAACTATGTTGAGCTGGATCGTTTGCGTGTTTGAAGGATTTCTGGAGGTATTCCCAGGCAATTCTGACCACGGGGACACGTTGCCATCCGGATACCCGGCCCGAAAATCTCGGCGGGTTTTGGGGGACACGGACCTGGTGGCGGGTAGTACCCGTCCGGGTAAACCCGCCGGGTACCCGGGTAGTAAACGAACGGGTAGCACCCCTAGAAACAGAAGAATGACTGTTGTTGTTGTTGTTCTTGTGTCTTGTTATACCTGGTATAAATATAGACTGTATAATAAATAGCGGTAAATTGCAGACAGATAGATATATGCAATGGCCCGAAGAGGTCGTGCATGGGTGTATTCTCCATTTATTTGGTAATAAATTAATTGTGAACGTTTAGATAAAAAATGTAGCATAAATATGGAGACATCTTGTATGTAGGATTTTTCCCCAGGTGTAGGAGGTTCAGTGTATTTGTGGCAGGCTAGGGAAGAGGGCAAGAATTAGACTGCCTCAACCCTATCTATGCTCTAACGCCCTAACCTATAGCCCTAACGCAATGGTTGGAGGTATGCGTACCGTGGCTGAAAACAAACACGAACAATAAGTAGAACGCAAGAAAACTACAGGCAGTACTGGCTTTTCTTGATGTCTTACATTTTTTCTACTTTATTATTTTCGATCCTTCGGGGTCCGATGCGACATTACTACTACTGTAGTACGAGTATATCTCTATATTTTTCACACATTTTTCTTTGCACCTGACTAAGCTTTTTTTGCCTCCTGCCTGGACCATGACGGCTAAGTGAGATCCATCTACCCATCCTCGTGCGGCAGCCATACTCGGTGCACGAATTTTCCCAGTACATGGGATTTCCATGGGTTTATAGTGCTGGCTCATATCATACAACTCCCATGGGCCTCCCGCGGGGATCTCGTGGGTTATCGGGAATCCCGTGGGGTATCCCGCTCCCACGGGAATCTCGTGGTTATCCCGTGCAAGGCTCAGGAAAGGTGCGCCAAACCACACATATATATATACAATGTTCATCGTCGGGGTCGATAAAGTCACAGCCTCTCTGTTAAGCTTTTCGCCACAGTATGTTACGCGCTTGTTCACTGCTAACTACTTCCCTTCACAGTCACTCAGGGTGCGCACAATGCGGGTCGCCACTATTAATAGTATACCACAACAACTAAGAAGGGTATTTCCTTCTTGCGTCTCGCACGGGGCTGCACTCTTCTGTACCAGTCCACACTACTACTACTACTACTACTACTACTACTACTACCACTACTACTACTACTACTACTACTACCACTACTACTGCTACTACTACTACTACTACTACTACTACTACTACTACAGTTAGTACTACTATTAATACTACTACTAAAACAGTGTTACGCCGTGGTCCAACCTCTTCGAAGTTTACTCATTTCACCTGGGGGGTGGGGTTGCCCTTGGCTTGTTTTCCCTTTCCTGCGCGAGGTGAAGCTCGGCCCCCCGGTGCGCGCCTAGGTTTCCAATGACTGGCCATCATCATAAGATGCAGCCGTCCGAGCCAACTCCGACATCCCCTTCGATCCTGTCGGCGTGCTTGCGCGCCCACGCGTGACCCAGAATATTACACTTTACTCCTAGAAAACAGCAGTGTACTGACTGCAGTACTACTATTTACTGCAATAAGACGATGTACTTTTCCTGCTACTTACTGGTGTACAGCAGTACCCATACATCGCGCTCTCTGCTGCTGCTGTGTGCGCTAGTGCCCCCCGTGTCTGCCTGGCTGTTACCAAACACAACAGAGTGTGATGCTCTCGTGGTGGATCAGTTCTTGCTCGTGGAACGAAACTCGTACGTAGCGATTTGAAAAGGCTAAAAATCGTCGCCCCCCCACGCGGGATCTGCCAGGCCACAACAGAATCGCTTCTGCGGAGGCTGGGGCTCGAAGGACCCGTCATGTCTATGGGCACAGTCCTGGGGGGCTTGGGCACGCCCCAAGAAGAGGGGAAACAACAAAGAAAGCGAAAAACGGCACAAGCACGACGCGGCCGTCCAGCGCCGTCCTGTATGCGCGTGAACTACGTACTGCTTGGTTGGTGCTGAAAATGAGCAACGTGTGAAAACAACACTGCAGAATGAATATACGTACAAAATGTACCACTCTCCTCTCTGTGATATAACACCAGACATTCGTGTCGTGAACTAATCTTGGTGTCTGGTGCCCTGGTACCAGATAGATATTATACTGATGATGTAGCTAAACGTCAGCGCAGTAGACCCGCCGTGTGGCATCTGCGCCCTGCAACCCGCAACAAACAGGCTCCAACTTCTCAAAAATATCATTTGATAAAAGGGCTTTATGCACAACATTTAGGCGTTCTTGCAAAGGGAGTGCGAAAAGACAAAAACGGCGTCTGTTTTCGGTGACTTTCGTGGTTTCCTTTGTTTTCTCGTTTTTTTTTCCGTTAATTTCCGTTTTCGGTTCAATTTTTTACGGAAATGGGAAAAATATTTCGAAATTCGAAATTTCTGAACTTTGATTTGATGTGGAGTGTCGCATCCAGAGCAGCAGGGTCCCGATCGCCCAACACTCTGGCTCGTTGGTGCAAGGACAAGACAAGCAGGCGGCTTTTTATCTATTGTCTGTGCGCAACGCGCACCGCAACAGCAGCGACCATGATGGGCGAAGTGGTGGCCGAGTGGCCCCTGTTCCTGCGTATCATACTGTCCCCGATCCTCCTGATATACTTTGGTGCGCGGGTCTATGTCTTACCTTGCATCGGCATCGCGCTTCAGAGGGCCTTGAGGTGCTGCTGCCGTGGATTCTTGAGGCACGTGTGTTGCGGCTGCGGGCTCACCTTCACGGACCGGGTGAGTGGCGGGGTGGTGGGGTGCTGTCGTGCTCGATCGTGCTCTGATACATGGATTTGGGAGCCAAAGTCCAAGGGTGTGCTCCGTGTCACTGAGGTCAATAATGCTTCGGCAACTTCTTTGAGTTTGCTTGCTGCTGCTGCTGCTGCACGCCTGCCTCGATAAGCAAGTTAGAGCGCTCCTCACCGGTATTCTACATCAACATAAAGCGTCGTCTGCAGCTTGCAGCACGACCTTCTAGCAGTCTGCTGCCTGCCATGATGTAATCACCTGGTGTATCAGCAGTGATGGTTATGTTGGGCGGGACGTAGCCTAGAGCTGCTGGTGCCGCCGGCTAAGGGCCACGCTCGTGGTTCATGCATATAGACTGTTTTTTGGCGCGCTCGACGAGAAAAGAGCAAGTGCAACACGCCGACACAGCCAGTGCAAGGTGCAAGCCGACACATGCTGCTGCTCGTAGTTTTCGGGGGGTGTACGTACTCGCACTGCTACTGACTGTAACACTGGCTGTAACAATGAACGGGTGTACTCGTAGAGTGAAGTCAAAGTTGCACAATGCTCTCCCAGTGGACATGCTTACTCCGAGTACCGAGTTCACTCTGGGAGTATTTTTAGAGAGTATTTTTATGTACGTAGTACTCCGAGTGGTCATAGCAGTACGAGCAGGTACGAGTATGAAAGTTCTACCGGCCGACATACTGCCAGTACTACCGTACTGCCTGTCATGATGGCAGTATCTCAGTATAGAACCCCAAAACACTAGTGGTACTGGCAGTATCCGCCCAGTACAAGCAAAGTACAAGCACCGGCCGTGTTGATCTGATTGGCCAACTCCTCCCGTACATGCACAACACGTCATCTCTCGTACCTTGATAATACTACGCATAAAACCCGAAAACGCTGGCAGTACTGGCAGTATCCGCCCAGTACACGTACTGAAAAACCTCTTCCTGCTGTACAGACGTACAGAACAGTGTTCAGGCAGTACCAGTACCGGTAGTCGTTGTACTAACGGAACCCCGAAATACTGCCAGTACTCGCGTTATGAGCAGCAGCAGTATCGAACCCTGACCTACTGCCAGACTGCCAGTATACTCCCGAGAATGCCTTGTGAGTACGTTAACTCCCACTGCCTTCTCGGACCATCTGCTCAGGAACTGACTGCTGTACATGTGATACCTGGTATTTGGTGTGTATGAGGCAAATAACTGCCACTTGCTGCTGTACGTACATATTCAACTTAAGAACTGGTCCCACGAATTTGGGGACAAACTACTTGGAATTAGTGTGGGATCATTTTGTTCAGTTCTGAATGGGTTAACCCCTTAAGAACTGGTCCCACGAATTTGGGGACAAACTACTTGGAATTAGTGTGGGATACGTTTTTCAGTTCTGAAGGTCAACAATACCGCCGCGGTATGTACGTACACCGCTGGTGTGCTGGACAGCAGCAGTACAGCAGGGGTCCCGCAATAAGGCGGTTGTGTGCCAGAGCAATATGACCGCCTTATAGAGGGAATCCGCCTTATTCATTCCACGTTACGGATGCAATTCCCCAGTCGTGCCAAGCGAATTTGACCGCCTTATATCGGGATACCGCCTTATCATACTCAGGCCGCCTTATAGGGGAACCCCCACTGTAAATACTAAATACCTGCTCCGGGGATCCACCTTACGTACCTGGTACAACATGCACCTGCAACGATACACCAAAGCATCACAGCCAGCATCAACCACAGCAGTATTAGCCACAACACCAACCACAGCAGGTACCACAGCAGCAGCACCACCATCATCACTCATCACTTGCTGAATGAAGTGACAGCAGCAGCAGTGCCTATACCCACGCACCTCACGATGTTCGTGCAAGAACAAAAATAGCGGCAGCAGCAGCAGCAGCAGCAGCACTGCTGACCTACTTGTTGCAGTTGTCAGCCGGCTGCTTGCCTGGGGTGGCGCGGTGCTGCCCGAAAGGGTTGGAAAGGCTTCCAACGCCTTCCTGCACACGCCGCCAGTGACGAGTGACGAAGGGCCGAAACCGATGACATGGACATACGATATTGGGCACTTGCTGACACCGCCACGCCTCCTTCCCTTCCCTTGACTCGCTACCCCAAGCGCACACTCGAGCAACCCCAATGGTTGTTACTAATAGTCTACTACGGGTACGGGGGAGCATAGTAAATACTAGTAAATAGAACCTACGGTACACATAAAGACCTATCTATTTACACACTTTTAGCAATAATATTTGGTCCTATTTACTAGTGTTTACTATGGTCCTCCCTAATACGAGTACGGGGGGCGATACGTAGTCATCAGCACCCACTCTTATGGACCACTCTTGCTGTTCCCTCGTTCATAATTATGAGTTCTTGGGGACACCGTGGGTAGCTATGAGACGTGGGGCGTGGGGCGGTGGCGGTGGCGCTGCCACGGCCGCTGGGGTGGCGCTTGGGAGCAGCCTGTGTTTAAAACCTACATGCCGGTATGCTCGTACTTCAACAGTAGCTGTGAAGAGTAGTGATTTGGATATAATCACCACCACCAACCACTGCGTATGATAGCGGTATTAAATATGTTGATGATAGGCGTGCCGTCGCGCAACGATTGCCTGCGAACACCTTCCCAAGTACCAGGTACCTGGTACGCAATATTCGTTAACCGTGAGCACTTACGTATACACTCCGAAAAACAATCTGAGATATCGAATTCCGAGTAATATGTTCCCCAGAGCGTGGGTGCCGAAAAAGAGAGCTGTGCTCGTATCATATATACGACGTACGTGATCGTAGGGTGTTGGGAGTTTTGCGTGGGCATAGCCCTGTGTGTTCGCGGATACCTGGTAAGCAGTTTGTCAGGATAACAAGTTGTAAATAACGTGAGAGATGGGACAGTCCATCGAACCTTAAAAGGACATGGAGAAGTTTGAGTTGGTGTAACCGACGAGAGCCCTTTTACGGCACCTTTGCTTTTGCACTTTGCTTTTGCATGCAGACGGCGTCTCACCGCCCTTCTTGCCCAACACACCAGGTTGGGTTTTTTTCGCTTTGGCGTCGTCAACCTGCACCAACTAGCCGAGCGTCTAGTGCCCTAGAGCTCAATCAATCACTTAACGAATATTCTTAAGCCTCTTGAAGCTAACATAGATTTGACATGCATTTCCCCTTCACGTCGGCAATTAGCAACGACGTCCACTACATGTACCCCGAATAAAACCACCCCCTTCCCACCTCATTCCGAACCTTTCCGCTCCATCTCCTCATGCCGTCCCGTCCCAACTGGTCCCGTGCACTACATACCCTGCCCCACCCTCCCCTGCCTTTCGTCCTGCCCCATTCCATCCCACCCCTATCCCGCTCCATCCCCTCAACCCATTCCGTCCCACCCCTGCTCTACTCTACCCTACTTTGCCCTACCCTACCCTACCATACCCTACCCGACACTACCCGACACTACCCTACCCTACCCTACCCCACCCTGCCCCACACCTCACTACCCTACCCCACACTACCCCACCCTACCCTACCCCACACTACCCCTACCCTACCCTACCCTACCCTACCCTACCCTACCCTACCCTACCCTACCCTACCCTACCCTTCCCTACCCTACCCTACCCTACCCTAACCCTACCCTAACCCTACCCTAACCCTACCCTACCCTACCCTGCCTCCCATTTGCCACCTGCACATGATACGCTGCGTTGGTCATGCACCGGTCAGAGCTTCCCCGCGAACGAGACATCGATCGGTAAAAATCTGACCAAGAAGTTCAAGGAGGCCGGCGGCGGGGTGGAGTGGAAGCGCGCGGAGATGCTCAAGCCCCGAGACGACAACGAGCCTTACCACCTCTTCAACAAGGTGCGTAACCCCTCTTCCAGCTGCAAGGCACTTTGCTCGGTGCTCTCTTCTCTGTGTCCTGTGCTGTCCTCTGTGCTCTGTGCGTTGCTCTGTGCTATGTGCTCTGTGCTGTGATCTGTCCTCTGTGCTCTGTAATATGCTGCGCTGCGGCCAGCGTGGGGAGGGGCGGTTCTCGGGCCGGGGAGGGATGCTTGCATTGCTTCGCTGGGTGGAATGAGATGTAGTGGTACCCCTCTTTGGTACGGTGTGGTGTTGGTGGGTTTTCTGGGGGCGGAGGGGAAGGTACTTATTTGTTGATTGCCTTAGTAATTTGACCATTAACCACGCATCACTTGCGAGACCGGGGGGGGGGGGCGAGGGGGTAGGAAGTATAGGGTGGGGGGGGGAGGTAAGCACGTTGCCGATATGAGATGTGCAAGACCCGGCAAACATGTGCACAAAGAGCTGTGTCATACAGATCATACAGATCACACAGATCCCACCCAGAAAGCATTATCTACACCTTGCAGATCACACGCATACACCTGGTACGAATCAGGAATCTATAGATGATGAAATGGGGGTCTGCTCTATCCGACGTGTCTGTCAGTGTTAAGTGTTGGTATTGATATTTTTAGTGTTGTACGCTGCGAACATGAACTTGCTCTGAACTCAAGTGTGATCATGATAGCTTGTCGCCAAAAAGTGGTGATAGCAGTTTGAGACCGGCGGCGGGATGTCTCGGAGGGGATGCTTGCGCCTGCACCGATCCGATCCCTTGCTGACGGAAAGAAGACGCGTGTTGGCCCTGAATTAATTGCACCCTGAGAAATCTGGCTCAGTCTGTACATATTGTAAATATCTACGAATACGTAGAGACGGCCACGCTGTAATTATGTACGAATAGTCATACATAGTAGATGTATAATAGTGTACCTGGTACCCATATTACCCTAACCCTCGCCGTGACACAAATGGCAATTTTCCCACGCACCGACAAACTTGCGCCGACTGTTATTCAGGGCGTGCACGCGGACGACGTGAAGCAGGGGGCACTGGGCGACTGCTGGCTGGTAGCGGCGATGGCGACGCTGGCGGGCACCATGCCGGGGGCCATCAAGAAGCTCTTCGTCAACTCGGAGCGCTCTTACAGGCGAGTCAAGAGTCGAGTTGTGCCCTGTTCCCTCTTCATGCCTCTCCATGCTTTGACAGATCATGGTTTTCTTGTAGATGATCTAGCTCTCCTCGCCTGCCGTTGTGAGAGTCAGTGTGCAGGATCTGTTCAGTACAGATCCTTCTGTTCAGTACAGATCCTACCTAGGAAATATGTGCTATCATAGATCATGCAGATTATAATACTCCTCCCACCCTGAGGGTAGTTAAGATTAATATGGCACCCTGGTATATAATAGTGAGAGAGTTTTGCGTCCTGCAATAGGTAGGAGTACGTAGCTTCCGCCGAGTTTTCAGCGCGGGGGGGAGGGGGGTGTACTCATGTCGTGCACGGCCGTAGTCATATGACCATAGACCCTCGCATCCCTACAATGCCGAGACGGAGCACGTCGGGTTTTCACCAACCAGGCAGACATTGCTTGCACCAAGCGCGAAGCGCCGTGAGGTATTGGGCGAGTCGCATGGAGGGTGGGCTGCTAAGAACCGCCTGTGAGGCGGACTTGCATATGGACGACAGCCTCCAATGAATTGATTTAATTTCTGGTGTGGCTCCCAGAGACAGCAATGAGTATCACTACGTATCTGCCTCGTGGATGCCTTACCATATACCAGTACACTACGTGATTCGATCATTCCCCTTGTGCGGAGATGAGGTTATCAACCCCGCACAAATGATCTAACAAGACCGCCAGCATGGGTGACCGCCAAAAAAAAAAAAAAACGGTACCCTGGTTGTCGAGCTCACGCAGTGAGAGGCGTGTTTTACAGCGTCGTTGCCAACCGACGCAAACCCAACCTATAAATATATAACATTTATAGGGGGGGGGGTTATCGGGTGGGCGTTCGAGACGGTGGTGGCGTTACGGAACTTCGTCGAAGGAGGCATTCTCGCCCTAGAACGGCCAGTCAGCCAGCCCTGGGCGCTGGCTTGATTGCTTGCTGCTGGAGAGGGGCAAAGGAGGGGCTGACGCTCTAACACCCCGTGTGTTGTCTTATCACCCAAGTGTGGTATCTTATCTCCACCCGTGTGTTATCTTATCACCCTTGTGTTGTTTTGTCATCCGTGCGTTATCTTATCACCCGTGTGTTATCTTATCACCCGGTGTGTTGTCTCATCACCCATGTGTTATCTCATCACCCGTGTGTTATCTCATCACCCAGTGTGTTATCTTATCACCCGTGTGTTGTCTTACCACCCATGTGTTGTCTTATCACCCGTGTGTTATCTTATCACCCGTGTGTGTTACCTTATCACCCGTGTGTTATATTATCACCCGGTGTGTTATTTTATCACCCGGTATGTCATATTATCACCCAGTGCCTTATATAATCACCCGTGTGTTATCTCATCGCCCGTGTGTGGTAACTATCACCCGTGTGTTGTGTTATCACCCGTGTGTTATGTTATCACCCGTGTGTTATCTTATCACCCAGTGTGTTATCTTATCACCCGTGTGTCATCTTATCGCCCGTATGTTATCTCATCACCCCGCGTGTTACGCGGTAATGGCACTGACTCTTTTTATCCCGGTTCTTCTTTGTGACGGTCTCCTTCGTTCGTTTCGTTTCGTGCGTTCGTTCATTTGTTCCGCGTCGCCAGGGGCAAGTATCGGGTACGCCTGTTCGACATCACGCAGAACCGTTGGAGAGTGATCACGGTGGACGACCTCATCCCCACTAGAAACGGCCAGCCAATATTTGCGAAACCCAACGGGAAGGAGCTGTGGGTCGTCCTGCTYGAAAAGGCTATCGCCAAGTAAGAGACGGAAAAACAGGGGGGGGGGGGTACTCATGTCGTGCACGGCCGTAGTCGTATGTCCCTCGCCTCCCTACAATGCCGAGACGGAGCACGTTGGGCCCTCGCATTCCTACAATGCCGGAGAGGAGGGGGGGGGGGGGGAAGAAAGAAAACACAATGTCCCATTTTTTACGACTGACGCAAATCACAGGAGTCGACGTAAAAACGATTTAAAAGAATATGTGCGCGCTTCCCGCTCAACACTCCCACGAGCCAGCCAACGAGGGTAGTAGGGTAGTAGGGTAGTTACTGCTGTAGTTTGTGTAGAATTGCGTTGCCATAAGTGGCATTGCAAAGGTAGTGGGTAGAGTCCCTTGGTTCTGCAAGGTGGGTGCTATGTTTACTTTTCGTTTCGATCAAAGTTATCTATGGCCCTCGTTGTAAACCACAGTGCTTACATGGCCAGGTCATATCATACCACACGCCGACACCCCTCGAGGGACTCTCGTAGCTGTCGCACAATTTGGATGCTCGTATATAGATGTCGATTAGTAAAAAAAACGCTGTCGTCGTAATGTATATAGAACGAAACGAGGTCGGTCGGAGACTTTTGGTACGGCGATCTCGAAAGGTTGGTCGGAGTTTTTGGTCGCGGTCGAAATTAAAAACTCTTCTTCGCCCGTAGTGGGCAAGCACCCAGGCTTCATTTTTTTYCCGATAGTTGATGTAGTTCGATGTTTGTTCTTATCGAGTGTTATTTTTTACGTCGCCCCCGGTAAACTAGTGGTAAGCTTCAAAGGCTGCTATTAATAGCATTGGTACCCGAGTTAAAATCCCACCGTGGTGAGATTTTGACTTTATTTGAAAATATAAAAAGGAACCAATTGCTGAGAGCGCCTTCGTGGCGTGGGTAGGCGGAATCCGACGCAAGTCGACGAGGGAAGGCAGTGCTGAAATAGTATCGCGATAAAACCGCCAAGGCACGTACCGTAGTGGGGAGGGGGGAGAAGGGCCTACTTAGTGACCCCCCCCGGATCTGAATTACGACTGAAAAGGGAGAGAAAAAAAAAGGGCGAAGATGATAAATGGGATGGACAAAAAAAGAATAAAAAGTCAGAACCAAACATGGTGTGTGAACATTAGGGGATATAGAGGCGGCACTGTGGCGCTTTGTTTCATTTTTCGCTTTTTTCTTTTTGTTTGGCGGAACGTTCTTCATACGGGGATATGCGATTTTTGGGTCCATCTCGGCTTCTGATGTACTAAGTATAAATATACCCGCGTAATTGTACTGACCATAATATAATGTCTCGGCAGCGTTTTAATTCATGTTTTCGTTCTTGGGTTTTTTTTCTCTTCGCTTTTTCGTCGGAAGGTTCTGCGGCAGCTACTCGTCCATTGCCGGCGGGTTTGAGGCGTGGGGGCTCAAGGTTCTCACCGGCAACCACGTCTTCACGTTCAGGTCAGTTCAACCGTCTTATCAGAGTGGGCTAGTGTTACGGTATGGCGTATCAGAGTGGGCTAGTGTTATGGTGTGGCTCATCAGAGTGGGCTAGTGTTATGGTGTGGCTCATCAGAGTGGGCTAGTGTTGCGGTATGGCTCATCAGAGTGGGCTAGTGTTATGGTATTGCCCACCAGAGTGGGCTAGTGTTATGGTATGGCTCATCAGAGTGGGCTAGCGTTATGGTATGGCTCATCAGAGTGGGCTAGTGTTATGGCATGGCTCATCAGATTGGGCTAGTGTTACGGTATGGCTCATCAGAGTGGGCTAGTGTTATGGTATTGCCCTCGGAAAGACCAGGTATTACCGGTAATCACCTGGGCGAAGGTATTGAGGTTGTGTTTGTATTACATCGTGACCGATTACTTAAGCTCTCTTTTTTTCAGGCTTCGGCAGCTGCGTTTTCACTTTTTCGTTTAAACGTATCTTTTTTTAGCGTCTGGAATCGTGGCTATTATTATGTTTGTGCTTTTTTTAAGCGTCCGAAACCGTGGCTGGTGTTTTGTTTTCGTTTTTGTTTTTGTTTTAAAACGTACAAAACCGTGGCTGATGTTTGATTTTCGTTTTCGTTTTCTTTTGTCAGGCGTCTCCTTTTTTTTAAAGCGTCCGGAACCGTGGCTGATGTTTTGTTTTCGTTTTTACTCTTCTTTTTTTTCAAGCGTCCGAAACCGTGGCTGATGTTTTTGTTTCGTTTTCGTTTGTCAGGCGTCCCCTTTTTTTCAAGCGTCCGAAACATGGCTTCGTAGTGGTTTCTTTTATTTTTCTTCTGTGAGTCGTCTCCTGTTTTTTTCAGCGGCTGAAGCNGGTATTGGGCGAGTCGCATGGAGGGTGAGCTGCATCCTGCTAAGAACCGCCTCTGAGGCGGACTTGCATATGGACGACAGCTTCAATGAGTTGATTTAATTTCTGGTGTGGCCACTTCCGGAGACAGCAATGGGTTTTACTATGTAACTGCCTCGCGGACGCCTTACCATATTAACACTACGTGATACGACCATTCCCCTTGTGCGGAACAAAGGTTCTCCACCCCGCACAAATGATCTACTCGACCGCCAGCTTTGGTGACCGCAAAAAAAAAATAACAAAAAAAAACGGCACCCTGGTTGTCTAGCTCACGCAGCGAGTGGCATGTTTTACAGCGTCGTTGCCAACCGACGCCAACCCAACTTATCGGGTGGGCGTTCGAGACGGTGGTGGCGTTACGGAACTTCGTCGAAGGAGGCATTCTCGCCCTAGAACGGCCAGTCAGCCAGCCCTGGGCGCTGGCTTGATTGCTTGCTGCTGGAGAGGGGCAAAGGAGGGGCTGACGCTCTAACACCCCGTGTGTTGTCTTATCACCCAAGTGTGGTATCTTATCTCCACCCGTGTGTTATCTTATCACCCTTGTGTTGTTTTGTCATCCGTGCGTTATCTTATCACCCGTGTGTTATCTTATCACCCGGTGTGTTGTCTCATCACCCATGTGTTATCTCATCACCCGTGTGTTATCTCATCACCCAGTGTGTTATCTTATCACCCGTGTGTTGTCTTACCACCCATGTGTTGTCTTATCACCCGTGTGTTATCTTATCACCCGTGTGTGTTACCTTATCACCCGTGTGTTATATTATCACCCGGTGTGTTATTTTATCACCCGGTATGTCATATTATCACCCAGTGCCTTATATAATCACCCGTGTGTTATCTCATCGCCCGTGTGTGGTACACTATCACCCGTGTGTTGTGTTATCACCCGTGTGTTATGTTATCACCCGTGTGTTATCTTATCACCCAGTGTGTTATCTTATCACCCGTGTGTCATCTTATCGCCCGTATGTTATCTCATCACCCCGCGTGTTACGCGGTAATGGCACTGACTCTTTTTATCCCGGTTCTTCTTTGTGACGGTCTCCTTCGTTCGTTTCGTTTCGTGCGTTCGTTCATTTGTTCCGCGTCGCCAGGGGCAAGTATCGGGTACGCCTGTTCGACATCACGCAGAACCGTTGGAGAGTGATCACGGTGGACGACCTCATCCCCACTAGAAACGGCCAGCCAATATTTGCGAAACCCAACGGGAAGGAGCTGTGGGTCGTCCTGCTTGAAAAGGCTATCGCCAAGTAAGAGACGGAAAAACAGGGGGGGGGGGGTACTCATGTCGTGCACGGCCGTAGTCGTATGTCCCTCGCCTCCCTACAATGCCGAGACGGAGCACGTTGGGCCCTCGCATTCCTACAATGCCGGAGAGGAGGGGGGGGGGGGGGGGGAGGAAGAAAGAAAACACAATGTCCCATTTTTTACGACTGACGCAAATCACAGGAGTCGACGTAAAAACGATTTAAAAGAATATGTGCGCGCTTCCCGCTCAACACTCCCACGAGCCAGCCAACGAGGGTAGTAGGGTAGTAGGGTAGTTACTGCTGTAGTTTGTGTAGAATTGCGTTGCCATAAGTGGCATTGCAAAGGTAGTGGGTAGAGTCCCTTGGTTCTGCAAGGTGGGTGCTATGTTTACTTTTCGTTTCGATCAAAGTTATCTATGGCCCTCGTTGTAAACCACAGTGCTTACATGGCCAGGTCATATCATACCACACGCCGACACCCCTCGAGGGACTCTCGTAGCTGTCGCACAATTTGGATGCTCGTATATAGATGTCGATTAGTAAAAAAAACGCTGTCGTCGTAATGTATATAGAACGAAACGAGGTCGGTCGGAGACTTTTGGTACGGCGATCTCGAAAGGTTGGTCGGAGTTTTTGGTCGCGGTCGAAATTAAAAACTCTTCTTCGCCCGTAGTGGGCAAGCACCCAGGCTTCATTTTTTTTCCGATAGTTGATGTAGTTCGATGTTTGTTCTTATCGAGTGTTATTTTTTACGTCGCCCCCGGTAAACTAGTGGTAAGCTTCAAAGGCTGCTATTAATAGCATTGGTACCCGAGTTAAAATCCCACCGTGGTGAGATTTTGACTTTATTTGAAAATATAAAAAGGAACCAATTGCTGAGAGCGCCTTCGTGGCGTGGGTAGGCGGAATCCGACGCAAGTCGACGAGGGAAGGCAGTGCTGAAATAGTATCGCGATAAAACCGCCAAGGCACGTACCGTAGTGGGGAGGGGGGAGAAGGGCCTACTTAGTGACCCCCCCCGGATCTGAATTACGACTGAAAAGGGAGAGAAAAAAAAAGGGCGAAGATGATAAATGGGATGGACAAAAAAAGAATAAAAAGTCAGAACCAAACATGGTGTGTGAACATTAGGGGATATAGAGGCGGCACTGTGGCGCTTTGTTTCATTTTTCGCTTTTTTCTTTTTGTTTGGCGGAACGTTCTTCATACGGGGATATGCGATTTTTGGGTCCATCTCGGCTTCTGATGTACTAAGTATAAATATACCCGCGTAATTGTACTGACCATAATATAATGTCTCGGCAGCGTTTTAATTCATGTTTTCGTTCTTGGGTTTTTTTTCTCTTCGCTTTTTCGTCGGAAGGTTCTGCGGCAGCTACTCGTCCATTGCCGGCGGGTTTGAGGCGTGGGGGCTCAAGGTTCTCACCGGCAACCACGTCTTCACGTTCAGGTCAGTTCAACCGTCTTATCAGAGTGGGCTAGTGTTACGGTATGGCGTATCAGAGTGGGCTAGTGTTATGGTGTGGCTCATCAGAGTGGGCTAGTGTTATGGTGTGGCTCATCAGAGTGGGCTAGTGTTGCGGTATGGCTCATCAGAGTGGGCTAGTGTTATGGTATTGCCCACCAGAGTGGGCTAGTGTTATGGTATGGCTCATCAGAGTGGGCTAGCGTTATGGTATGGCTCATCAGAGTGGGCTAGTGTTATGGCATGGCTCATCAGATTGGGCTAGTGTTACGGTATGGCTCATCAGAGTGGGCTAGTGTTATGGTATTGCCCTCGGAAAGACCAGGTATTACCGGTAATCACCTGGGCGAAGGTATTGAGGTTGTGTTTGTATTACATCGTGACCGATTACTTAAGCTCTCTTTTTTTCAGGCTTCGGCAGCTGCGTTTTCACTTTTTCGTTTAAACGTATCTTTTTTTAGCGTCTGGAATCGTGGCTATTATTATGTTTGTGCTTTTTTTAAGCGTCCGAAACCGTGGCTGGTGTTTTGTTTTCGTTTTTGTTTTTGTTTTAAAACGTACAAAACCGTGGCTGATGTTTGATTTTCGTTTTCGTTTTCTTTTGTCAGGCGTCTCCTTTTTTTTAAAGCGTCCGGAACCGTGGCTGATGTTTTGTTTTCGTTTTTACTCTTCTTTTTTTTCAAGCGTCCGAAACCGTGGCTGATGTTTTTGTTTCGTTTTCGTTTGTCAGGCGTCCCCTTTTTTTCAAGCGTCCGAAACATGGCTTCGTAGTGGTTTCTTTTATTTTTCTTCTGTGAGTCGTCTCCTGTTTTTTTCAGCGGCTGAAGCCGTGGCTGGTGTGTTTTTTTTTTCTCGTTTTTTGTTCGTACTTTTTTGTTTGCAGGCGTCTGAAGCCGGTCACGACGGGCGCGGACGGGCAGTGGAGGCGTTATGAGTTCCTGTTCAAGCCTTCCAAGGACGACGTCCGCGATGCGGCCAGCGTGGGCACCGGCGAGGTCTACGAAAGGTGCGAGAAAAACGCCTCCCCGTCTGTGAAGCCCTTGGAGACCGACCCCCTTTGACGGCGAACAAAACAACGACGGATTTCCTTGTTTTGTTTTGGTTTCCCTTTTAACCCTTTCATAACTGCGAAACTTATCCCACACTAATTCCAAAAAGTTTGTCCCGAAAAACGTCGGACCGGTTATTAAGTGTTTTTCTTCCCTTCTTTCGTTTTTTTTTTTTATGACCAATGTGGAAGCTCACATCATGTGCTGCACATTGTCAATGATGGTAACAAGAATGTACTGGCACTATTAATAGTGTACTGATAACAATGACGATAATAATATTATCGATAATGGTATATACGTATCGCTATCGCGAACGATGTAGATGCTGCCGATGACGGGGGAGGTGGGACATGGACGAGGAGTAGGATAAATAAGAGTTTGCGGAGGGAGGGGGGGAGGGAGGGAGGGAGGGAGGGAGGGAGGGAAGGGGGTGTCAGTACGAGCCTTCATGTCGGTTCAGACTAATCTATACACGAGATACTACTCCTTCTGCGGTATTATTTATACAGGATATTCAATCCAAGTCGGACTGGGACGTGTACACTGTGCGTACGTATACCATACATTGTCGGCAGGAAAAATAAAATTAAAAATACAAATAATATCGATGTCGATGTCACCAAAGCGTTCCTTCCCTAACGCTGACGCGTACGTACGTATCGCCAACGTTGGCGTTCATCGGCATGGATCACTGATGGTAGCTATCCCTATCGCTAACCCCAACCGGCCGTGCCCGCCTGCCTCGCCCCGCCCCGCCGCCACTCATGCGTACCTGATGCCCTTGTGCATTCACACGTTTGCGTGTCGTCTCAGCGATAAGTTTTGGGGAGTCCTGCTGACGTACGCCAAGAGCAGGAAGGGCGCGATGTGTTGCAGCATCGAAGGAGCCGTGGTAAGTTTTGTTTCAGCACAATTAACCCTTTTAACCTCTTTAGGCCTTGAAGGCACTTTATAAGGGGCCATTTTAAGGCACCTTAAAGGATCCTTTTAAGGGCACCTCTTACGAGGGCACCTTAGGGGCACCTTAAGGTTTAAGGACACCTTAAGGTTTAAGGGCACCTCAAGGTTGAAGGGCACCTCAAGGGCACCTTAAGGGCACCTTAAAGGGCGCCTTGAGGGCACCTTGAGGGCACCTCAAAGACTGCACTCCCATGGTGTGGCCCATACACTTGAAATTTGAGTCAGATTTAGGTTTATCTTGGAATTAGAGTGCAATCCCAAAAACAGTCAAGAACTCCAAACAGTTTTTTCGGGGACATCGCGTCAAGAACGTCGAGTTCGCACAGATAAGGGGTGCTATCGTCGCTATCATATGTTTTCTCTGAACAACGGTATATGGGTGCTGCTCTTAAGGTCGGACATTATTTTTTGCGGAAGGCTCTCGACCAGATATTACCGAAAACGCCTTACCAGGTATGTTCGGTATAATAGTATATGGGTAAACCTTCCCGTTCTTGACAACGAAAAAAACGAGCGCTGAAAAACGAGCGCACCCCTTATTATGCGAACGCAACGCTATTTACAGTACTACCAGGTATAATCTAACGCTGCTTTTAAAGGACCACAAGTAGTCGCTGCGTTACGTAAGATTTCAGGACCTTCTCCAACATAGTCACGACCTTCGTTACGAGCTAGAACCATAGATTCTAGAGCAACACGGTTTGCTGTCGCACCGGATACTTGGAATTCGTGTGAGACGTGTTTTTTTTTTCAGTACGTAAGTGTAAGGGTTAAGAAGACACATCAGCTGTGAGATCGAAAAATGCCCCTCGAAATCCCGACTTGGAAACCTGCGTGCGTGATACAACTTCGATCGCGCGTGCTACGATGTATACTTGCGTTATATTGAAAACGATATATACGGGCTAGATGTAGGTTTACAGCTGTGGCTCTTTGAGAAAGTGAAACCGATCCAGAGGGAAAAAGAAAGAGAAAAGAGGAGAAAGGGAAAAAAGGAAGAAAAATTGCGGTTGATGATGATTAACAGTACGTATTATTGTTGTGGTTGTGGCTATTATAGTGGATTGTTTACTGATACTGATGATGGGGTCGTTCGTATATGTATTGCCCGCTTATTTTTTCTCTTTTTCCTGTGGCGTTTTTTTTTTCTTGGCAGATGGAGAAGCAACGCAAGGACGGCCTGATCGAGAACCACGCGTACTCGATCATGAACGCCGTCAGCATCCACGGCGAGAAGCTCATCCAGATACGCAACCCTTGGGTGAGATAGACAGACAGGCAGAGCCGGCGCTATTAACCATTTTTCCTTGCCTGGCACACCACTAAAAAAATAGTGCCACACACTATTGCGGCGGGCCATAGTAAACACTAGTAAATAGGACCAACTATTGTCGGTAAAAAATATGTGAATATATAGGTTTTTGTGTGTACCGTAGGTCCCTATTTACTAGTGTTTACTATGGCATCATTAGCCCACCCTGTAATAGTTCCAAGTAGTATATATGTCCCAAAAGGCATTGGTTGCGGTTCTTAGGGGGCGTTTCATGAAGGGTCCTATTGCTTTTGTCTTTGTTAGGCTTCTTTTTGTCAAGAAGATCAGATCTCGTACAAAAAACAGCGGTTTATTGCGAGCGAATGCGCGAAGTTTTGAATGAAGGCCGCGCCCAAATAAGAGGAACCCCTTTCGAGATGGTGAGGAATGAGCCTCAGAAAATTCTCAGAAAATTACAGCGACCGACCGACCGACCGGGATCTACAACTAAATTCTCTAAGAAATTGGGCCCTACGTTATGGTATGTATTTATCAGGTTTGCATTTTTGCGCCCAAACGTTTTGTCACTGACCCGATGAAATACCTTAGGGCCCGTACAAACGGAGCGTTTTGACCCTAAAAACAAAACCTAAAAACAAAACCTAAAATGAGTTATGAAGATTCACTCCCTCTGATTGGCGAAACAGAAAAAAAGAGACCCAGGAGACCGCGATGGGATAGTTTTGCTCTTCGGTTTTGTTTAATCGAAAATCGATTAAAATGACCCTAAAACCAAAACACGAAAGATGAACAGCCCAGCGAGAACGGAGATCATGGCGACAACCGCAGCTACGAACGCCCCGTACACTGGACAGCCAGAAGACAGAGAGCAGACAAGGCGCGAACAACATGCGGCTGGTGCCAGGCAATGCAGTGTTCAACGCCGTAGCCAAAACCGTGGCTCATGGGGCGGTCCAAGTCGAATTGCGTGCTGCTGTACATTCAAAAATCATCTGTTGTAGCAAGCGGTGAAACTTTTTGTACAGCACCCGTACTTTATCCAGCGCAAATCTCGCGCTCCAGGCTACGGGCGCCATTGCAGCAGCAGAGCATGGTCGGCTAGTCATGTGGGCACACTCTCCTCTTTTTTCAGGGCTGGGCGTCGCCTCTACCGCAGCTGGGTGGTGCATTACTGCTGGTCTTCCACCTTGACCGTTGACTCGTTTTCGCTTTTGTTTTTCGCTTTTGTTTTTCACGCGTATCCTGCGTTTGTACACCATCTTCGATTTTACACTAAAAACCTAAAGTCTGTTCGTTTTTAGGGTTTGTTTTTAGGTTTTGTTTTTAGGTTTTGTGTTCCTCGTTTGTACGGGCCCTTAGAGTCCGATGCATAATTTTCAAGATTTTTTTTCCATAGATGCCTATCGTACCCGTATTGTATAGATGCATCGGGTTGTAGGTTTCTTTCAACACTTGACGAAATCGGTTTTTAGCAAGTCTGTTTTGGTTATTGGTTTCTTAAGTGAGGAATGAGGCTCAGAAAAATCTCATAAATTCCGGCGCTACTCCTCTCTACCGTAGCAAGCGCCATTTTTCCGAGGCACACAAGTTGACGACGGTTGCAAGTATCCCAGCGACAGCTTTGAACTGTCTTGGTTTCTGCCTGCCGACGTCCGCCGATTCGAGCCGTGCATAGCACCCCTTTCACCCTAACCACGGCATGCATGGCATACAAAGCATACAAAGCATGCACGGCATACAAAGCGTGCACGGCAAACAAAGCATATACTACGGCGTTGCCTGCCTCGGCTTTGCCTGCATCGGCTCCGCGGCCTTGGGGTAGTATGTACGGTATCAGATTATCATGTTGCCATATTCATATAGCTGCTGTGGCTTGATGGACAAGCCTTTTGCTAAGTCAAAAAAGTACCCCCACACTAATTATAAGTAGTTTGTCGCCAGAAACGTGGGTGTAGTCTGAAAGGGTCAACCAACCTATTCATATAAACCTACAGCAGTAGTAACCCCTTTAGGCAAGCGGCTTATTTGGACTGCAGTGCAGTGCAGTGCCGTTGGGGGGACAAAACACTTGGAGTTAGAGTAGAGAAATAGTTAGGTTGCTACATGACACATCGGACAGATCATCTAGATCCTTCAGGGCAGATATATTCCTGATATGTATGATCTGTATGATCTTCCAGAGCAGATGATCTCTATGATCTGTATGATCTGTATGATCTGTATGATCTGTATGATCTGTATGACATGTATGATCTGCATGATCTAGCACATGTTTCTTGAGTCGGATCTGTACTTTTCATACGAATATACCGATCCTGCACCACATACATCTCATAAGGGCAGCTTAGGGCCTAGATTATTTAGACGAGATATGTCTGTAGATGATATATCTGTAAATGATCTGTAGATCATGTATCTATATATAGATAATCTGTAAATGATCTGTAGATTAAATATCTGTAGATCACCCATCTGTAGATGATCCATCTGTCCGGTGTGTGGAAAAAACATTATTTTGCTAAGTTATAGCTTCATTTGTTTTATTGCTCGTTGGTTGTTTTGTCGCGGCTTTGCAGGGCAAGAAGGGGGAGTGGAAGGGGCGCTGGGCGGACAACACCAGCCAGTGGAAGAGCTCGCCACTCATCAGCGTAAGTACAAGAACGCCTCTATATACCCGTGAACGCCTCTATATACCGACGCGCGCTATGTGCAGGAGCATCCTGCAAAAAGTTTTGTGCAGGATGCCGGTTTCAATCGGTGAGGCTGGCCTTTTGGGCCGCATGTCTTCTTTTTTTTAACTCCCCTGCCGACCTCGTGCCCCCCAAAAGGATTGGGGTTAGGGTTAGAGTTATAGGGGTGTGTCTGGGGTTGGCTTGGTCTGGGTCGACGGGCGAGGTAGAAATTGACCACACACAGCCTGCACGAAACTATTTGCAGGATGCTCCTGCACATAGCGCGCGCTCTACTGTATACCCGTGAACGCCTCTATATACCCGTGGACGCTGTTTAGTTGTTTGTTGTTGTGATTTGTTTTGTGTAATTATGTTGCCGGCGACTTCACCGTTGATTTATTTTCCGTCTGTTGTATGCCCGCACCCCCTCCGTTTCCTCGCCGCACCATGTAATACCATACCGCCACCATTCCATAGCGTACCATACCATACCATATCATACCATGCCATGCCATACCATGCCATACCACACCATATGATACCATACCATACCATGCCATGCCATGCCATGCCATACCACACCGTACCATACCATACCATACCGTACCATACCATACCATACAATACCATACCATACCATACCATACCATACCATACCATGCCATGCCATGCCAATCCATGCCATGCCATGCCATGCCATGCCATGCCATGCCATGCCATACCACACCGCACCATACCATACCATATCATCCATATAATACGGTGCGTGTTTGTGGTGTTTTGATTATTTAGGCTGCTGTGGGATACCAGAACAACAATGACGACGACGGTGTGTTCTGGATGTGCTGGGAGGACTTCAAGAAGGTGTGGATGGAGATTACCGTCTGCGCCAGGTCCACGGACGCCAGCGACCTGGCCCTCGACGTCCACGAGGACCTCGGCTGCGCCGGTAAGCCACGCGCCTTACATGGCTGCTACCATAGGGAAGGGAAAGTATAGAATTTCTTTTTTTCCTTCTGCAAGGCCATATTTCTGGCTGATGGGCCCTCCTTCTCCACTGAATAATTTTATATCAGGTCTCTACTATTAAGGCGTGCCTGAATTGCCATATTTTTTTCGATGTTTTTCTCATGCCACGGGATTGGTGATTATTTATAGGTGTAGTGCATACATAGTCTAAACGGCAATTTCGGGTGTGAAAAACAGGATCTTGGAAAACCCGTTTTTGCGTGTGATTTCGTTCCGGCTAAGAAAGGCACATACAAGACCCGCCAGCAAAGGGGTGAACAACAGGATCTTGGAAAACCCGTTTTTGCCTGTGATTTCGTTCCGGGTAAGAAAGGCACATAACAAGACCCGCCAGCAAAACAATACGATTACGGGGTGGGCTAATGATGCCATAGTAAATACTAGTAAATAGGACCTACGGTACACATAAAAACCTATATATTCACCTATTTTTACTAACAATATGTGGTCCTACAGTAGTGGTCCCTCTATAAGGGCCCGAATTACCGAATTAACGAGTACAAAATAAATTCAATTTGGAAAAAATAAAATTCAAATTCGCTTTTCATTGGTCAATACACGCACCAGCATCAACTATTATGCCCCAAGATCCTAATCTTTGGTGCTGGTGCGTGTGTTGACCAATGATAAGCGAATTTGAATTTTGTTTTTTCCAAATTGAATTTATTTTATACTCGTTAATTCGGGCCCTAATGCCGGTGTGTGCCAGGCCTCGATACCGGCATTATAGCGGGCACCGGCATTATTCCGCACACTGATGAAATGGTTAAATCCCATCTGTGCCAAGCGATTTCACCGGCAATATATCGGGCACCGGCATTATAGAGGGACCCCTACTGTATTTACTATGGTCCTCCGTGATACGTAAGGATTTTTAGTCAAGGCGGGGCTGGTCATGGCGCGCGCGCGCGTGTTTTTGTTTTGTTTTTGGACGGTAGTAGAAGGCTGGATGTTTTGCCATTTTAATGCAGCAAAAAAAAATACCTCGGACGGATAGGATAGATGATCGATTCCTACTCCCATCATCTAGATATTTCAATAGGCAAAAAAAAATACCCTGACCTTGTGTGGTACCGTATGATATGTATGATCTGTGTCTGTATGATCTGTATCTGTATCTGTATGATATGTATCTGTATCTGTATGATATGTACCTGTATTATATGTATATGTATGATCTGTATCTGTATGGTGTGCATGATCTGTACCACTGTCCCTAGACATAGCACATTTTACACATTAAAATTCAATAAAATCGGTGCTCGTATTTGGGTACAGAGTAGTATGATCTATGTATATACGATAGCACACGTTTCCTGGGTTGGATCTGTTATGTACAGATCTTGCACCACCTCTCATAACATACTAAATGATCTGTATGATTTGTCACGGGGTGTGATAGATAGATTAGCGGCGCAAGCCAACGGGGGTGCCCACGTCAGCGAAATAGCCTAGCGGCAGACAAAATAGAGTTACCTGGTACATGTTACCGTTTTATGGTGCGTATCCGGGACCAGGGTGTGGTGGAGGCGGAGAGGGGGAGGGGAAGGACGGGGGGGGGGGGTATATATTTTTCTGTCGAAAAATAATGCGGGCGTTAAATGGAGATCGCGCCACCTCTGTATTTTTATAGTTTTGCCGTAAAGCTTGATTTTGTTGCAGAAGTTGCACGTGTGCTCATTTCTCTCTATACCCCCCCCTCCCGCTTTCCTCCTCCTCCTCCTCCTCCTCCTCCTCCTCGTCCTCCTCCTCCCTTTCTCCTCCCTTTCTCCTCCTCCTGCTCTCCTTCTATTTTTCTCCCCCTTCCCCTTTTCTCCCCCTTCTCCTTTTCTCCCCGTCCTCCTTTTCTCCTCCCCTTCTTCCTGTCCTTCCTCCTTCTCCTCCTCCTCGTCCTCCTCGTCCTCTTCTCCTTCTCTCCTTTTCTCCTCCTCCCTCCTTTTCTCCTCCTCCCCTTCCTTCTCCTCCTCCTTCCCTTCCTCCTTCTCCTCCTCCTGCTCCTCCTCCTCCTCCTCCTGCTCTTCCTCCTCCCTCTCCTCCCTTGTTAATTGTGCTTTTGCTATTGTGCTTGTTGGCTTCTTGATTCCACTACTACAACTACTACAGGCCCGTGCGTGGGGTGCCTAGGCGGGTGCTTCGGCTACTGGTGCCTCTGCCGCGGCTGCAAGCACGTCATCTGCCCCGTCAAGAGCAAGGAGGCCACCCGGAAGGCCACCAACTGCGCGGGCTGCATCTGCTGCGTATAGACCTTTTTGTTTCCATCAGGCCAGCCGGTCGGTCGGTCGGTCGATCGGTCGGGTCGACTTGTTTTTTCTTCTTCTGCCGTGTGTGTGGAGACTTTTGGTCGAAAGACGCAAACTCGCATCATTTTGTAGCCTTTGGGGGGGGGGGGGGGGGGCCCCCCGTTTTC
>MEHQ01000218.1:212836-240247 GCA_008828725.1 Saccharina japonica
CACGCATCCCTTTCGAGACGGAGCACCAGCGGGGGGGGGGGTACTCAATAGGCATATGTCATTCATGGCCGTAGTCGTATGACCATAAGACCCTCGCATCCCTGCTATGCTGGGGCGGAGCACGTCAGGTTGTCACCGACCAGGCAGACATTGCTTGCACCAAGCGCGATTATGTGGGGGGGGGGGTGTACTTCATGTTAATGCATGGCCGTAGTCGTATGGCCATGGACCCTCGCATCCCTACCATGACGGGACGGAGGGGGGGAAGGGGAGGGAGGTGCAGATGACGGTGCTGATTCATGGTACTCGATCAGTCAAGCGTCCCTCTGCCGTTATTTTTGTTTTGTTTTAGCTCTATCTATGTCATCGCTGACTACACTGTATGTATGGGGCTTCAATGGCCGATTCTAGCGCATGTGCGCCGAATTCGCCCGGCGAAGCTGGTGTGTTGATTGGCCGAGTCCGGAAGCAAAAAAAAAAAAGGATGTCCGTATCCCGCCGGCGAGTCTTGATATGACATGGAAGGGGTAGCAGCAGCAAGTGTCCTATCATAGAGGGCGTTGCTTTTTCTGGTCAGCGAGTGAGAGTGTGTTGGGTGTCGGGGGCTCTGCGACCGATACGAAGCCAAAAATAGAACAGAAATGGCATCGCAACAATACTTACCGGTTCATCCCGTTAGACTACAGTACGTGTATACCTGCCCATCTGGTTGTACAGTACCAGGACACCTAGTAAGAAACGGGAAATATGGTCCAGGCTGGACTTCTTATTTGAGAGAGGGTGATTTCTGCACTAATTTCAAGATAGCGACTCCCGAATTTCTTATTTTCCTCTATAAATATCAGCCTGGCTTTCTTGTTAGACTGTTTCTTAGTAGGTTCCCAGTAGCGACGATAGCAGTTTCGTTTGCCCGCGTGCGTCGGAGTGCACTACGAACTACGTTAAGTATCTAACTCGTTTGCGCGCGGATGGGGGGGGGGGTATTATAGCGTGTTTTAATGATTTTTCAAGCGGGTGGCGGGGGTATTTATGTACCAGGTATTCAGTGCAGTCTTAATTAACAGAGAGGAAGCGAAAAGGTGCCCGCCCTGTTTCACCTGTTGCGGTCGCTTTTTTTGTTTTCTTAGCAAGTATTTTAGCCTGTTTCTCCTATTAATACGTACGTGACACATTATTTGCGTGTTATTGGCTGTTCAACAGAGGGAAGTCGACACAAGCAAGAGCTCGGTTTTGAAGGCGGCCCTTTTTCTCCCTTTCCGTCCAGGTGTAGGAAGGTAGCAGGCGCTTCGATTTGGTTTGTTTGCATGTGACTGCAGCTATTTTGTGAGTAATGATGCCATACTTTGCGCGCGGCGGCGGCGGGTGGGGGGATGGGGGGGGGGGGTACTTCATTTTCATGCATGGCCGTAGTCGTACGTATGACAATGGCTTGGTTGTTTGTTTGTACAGGCATACATTAAAATATGAAAATATGGTATTCTCCAGGCTTCATTCAGCCTGGGTCTCACAGACGGGAAAAAAAAAGAAAAAAAAAAAATGAAGCATCGTTCAGTGAAGCATCAAAAATCGATCAATGCACAACCGGGGAACGCCCCTTGTTTGCTTGCCTGACGCTCAAGACCCGTTCTCCTGCTGACGCGTGCTAGGTACGATAGAGGTATCACGGTATACCTTTTTTTGGCTAAAACGGTTTCTGAACGACGGCGAGGGGCTCCTTAACCCTTCTAGGACTGGAGTCCCGTTTTGGGGACAAATTACTTAGAATTTGTGTAGTTTGTCCCCATAACGGGACTGCAGTTCTAAGAGGGTTGACTCATTCAAAACTAAAAAAAAACTTATCCCACACTATTTCCAAGCAGTTACAGTAGGTGTGTCCCCGAATAGGTGGGGCCGGTTCTTAAAGTCATAATGTCCGAATGTCCTTTTTTTTTCAGTTGCAATATTTTCCATTGTGCTTGTATCGCAATCGAATGAGTATCATTCGCTTTGCTAGTCTCCAGTCTTACTAAAAAAAAAGGACTAATGAAAGGGCCATTGTAATTGAGCAAGTGCTGTCCGAAATTCGGGATAAAAAATGTAAAAACGAATGTAACAAAGGGTTCACGTTCGAAGATATTGGAAAAACAAATGGAGAAATGGAAAAACAGAAAACGTAGTTATTGTCGGATCTACGAAACCCCAAATGTTTCAAAAGAGGAAAAAGACACATGCTACGTTAGACGTGCACGATGTTTTGTCTGAGCTCCTCACTTAAGGAGCGTCATATTCCACCGAAAGAAGGATTATGGAGGAAAACGGATGAGAAACCTCATGACCGAAGTATACTCTGAAACCGTATTCGTAACAAAAATGAAAGTCCGACGAATTTGGGTTGAGGAGGCCGATCGTTCAGAGAACGATTCGGCCAAAAGGTGCTACCTCTACTACCGTAGCACGTGTCAAACGAGGGAGCATTTCAATTAATTCAATTAAAAAAATAGTATAAAACGCGAGTCCCCGGGTAATGTGTAAGATATGCCGACGACGCGACGCGATAGGTCGTACGTGTAACATGCCTACCAGGTATACCTTAGCCATTTTCTTAAAAAAATTGCGGATATTCCCAAGGCAAACTAATAAGAGATACATGCGCCACAGCGCTGGCACTCTGCTGCTGTACGGTCACGCACGCCCAGTAAGACTGGGTGAGACACCCCTTGCAGGTTTGGCTATTAATAGTAAGCAACGTTGGTGTTTCTCACACTGTGAAGAATTAGGAACAGAATAGAAGCAGCATTTTATAATTCCCGAGGCCCGAAGTCAACTGACTGTCCCGGAAGTTAAAAACACCAGAAGCTTAAAACCCCGAAAACGAATACTAACCAGCCATGCAAGCCTATACCATTGCAGACACGCAAGACGTACGTAGGAATGCCGTGTTATGTACGCCGGCAGAAAAACTTGCATAATGTTACAAAAGCAGGAAATGCGCTCAGATGTTAATGATCGTGCTCTAGTTCCCTGGAAACGTGATACGACCCGTTGTGGTGGAAACAACCGTGGACAACAAACGTCAATGCCGTGGCTGACAACAACACGTACTAATGCAGTGCGAAACGGAGTCTCAGGAAAGCCAACCAGAGGTCAGGCTACGCCGTACAAACCGGAAAGAGTAAATCAAGAATCAAACGTGCAACGCTACGAGCAAACGCCAAGGATTGCCACAACCAAAAAAACGAGGAAGATAACACGCGACACGGCAGATCGTAAACAGATACTAATCTCAAGCCATCATAGCGAATCCAAAAGGTAACGCCGAAGGTGCTACAACAAATTAGAGAGAAGTACGTCCCCAATACCGTCGTATAAATTGCAAAACAAGACTAAACTCACGACATAGTTGTCGCCAGTATGCACAGCGCAAACAGGTTCCTCCCCGTTCCGATTCAGAACGGCGGTGCACCCCTCGCACGCTGCCGTCACAAGCCGTATACGTGAGTTGTCCGAGCTGCGCCCCAAGTGCCACTCGTTCCGTAGGGCACGGCAGTCTAGGCCAACTTGCTCATTTCCTTACGGACCTGCTACACGCACCAATTGCGTGAAACAAAACAAACGCCGAAGGGAAGTCTTCAAAGAAAGGCAGACCCAAAGCCGAAAGAGTAGCAAAAAGACAGTGTCCGTAAAAGCTTGCAGTCCAAGGCCGAGGAGAAGAACGAAGGCGGTGAATCGAAAGAAGCCTAGGTTGACCTGCAGAATCAGAGAAAAACATAGATCGGTACGGAAGAAAAGGGAGAACAGAGCAGACGTAAAAAGGGTGGACATAGCAAGAGGTTAAAAAAGCAAAAGGATGAGAGAAAACGTGGTAGAATGGAGAACCGGCGCTCACTCAGGTTAACATGTGGGAAATATATTGGGGAACACACGGATCACATACATAATGAGAGCAGGATAGATACATCAGCATCAGTACAAAGYGATGTTAAAACAATGGAAAATTAAGTGACGGAAGGTAGTCAACCGCAAAGAGAAAGAGCAGGAAAGGGTGAATCAGAGTAAAAAAGCAAGGATGGGACGGATTGGTAGGAATAACGGCGCACGTTAACATGAATGGAACAGGTCTTCAAATAGAGGCGTAGAACATAGCATCAGTAAGAAAAGTTAAAACCATAATGGACTATAATCATGACATAAGGGTCAGTTACGAACATGTGCAGAACAGATCCACATGTATACATAATTAATAATCAGCGTCAATAACAATCCATTCGTCGAACACGTGATTGAATTCGACTCCGACCCACTGGGGGTTGGGGGGGTACCTGACACCGTATCCTCCCTCTACGCCTGATCAATAGCCACCAGAGCGTGACGCCTGAAACAGGCCATTTTGCGCACGAGCAATTAAGTATGCGATTGCTGTACCGTTATTTCAATAATCAACAGCAGCAACTTCCTTGAAATACAGCAACAAGTCTTCTGTAAAGTACGTATGTAGTGTCATGTTACCTTATTATACTCGATGTGAGGGTATGCGCCTCTCCGGTTTTATACTTTCACACATATCACATACAGTACGGACACCCAATCAGGATCAAGAAATCTGGTCCAGACTGGATTTATTACTCGTACAAGTCTCATTCACCAAACATGTGCAGATAGTGCTGATCGTACAGAGATGTAACAAGCTTCAGTCAGACATGTAGTAGTCAGTTCGTTAACCTCGTTGATCCGTCGGAATAACAATACAGAGATATTACTTACAAGTTCATTCACCAAACATGTCAGAAGTGCTGATCGTACAGAGATGTAACAAGTCTTCGTAAGTACGTATGTAGTGTCATGTTACCTTATTAACTCGATGTGAGGGTATGCGCCTCTCCGGTTTATACTTTCACACATATCACATACAGACGGACACCCAATCAGGATCAAGAACTCTGGTCCAGACTGGATTTATTACTCGTACAAGTCTCATTCACCAAACATGTGCAGATACTCGTAGGGCTGATCGTACAGAGATGTACGACACAAAGCTCAGTCATACATGTAGTAGTGTCAGTGCGTACATATACCTGATATGATACCAGTACGTGAATAACAAAAACACAAGTACGACGAGCAGTCAGGGTTACAAGTTTCATTCACCAAACATGTTCAGATAGTGCTGATCGTACAGAGATGTGCCACACAAAGCCGTAAATACTCAGACCTGTAGTACATCTACGCGAATAACATAAACACACTGCTGCGCACCTGCTGTCGACCGCATGTTTTGCCATACGTTCCGCACGCAAACCTGCGCGGGTTAAAGGCATAGCACCCTCCGTTTCTGTGCTCGCAGACGTTGGAGTTGAACGCGCTGTCGTTGGTCGGTAACCAAGCGGCACCAGATCTGGGAGTTCGCCAGGATCCAACTCGCGTGTACCGCTAGATCCGAAGAATGAGCGCTTGCTTCGGGTATGACGGCGTCCGGTTACTCGAACCACGGCAGTTGGGACACCACTGGGTTCGGAAAAGACCCGCTCGCGCTGGAAATTGCGCTCTCCGGGGCCACTATCTCCGGGGACACCACTGCCTTCACAAGCTAGGGCCCCGCGTTGGGGTATTCTAATTTCATCAGGAGGGCTGCTCCTACTGCTGTTGTTGCTGTTGTTGACCATGGCCGAATCAGGAGGGCTGCTCCTACTGCTGTTGTTGCTGTTGTTGACCATGGCCGAACTACGAACGGCGAGAAGTCCAAGGCACAAAGGCACACACACTGCGTACGGCAGATGCATACCGATTCAGAGTCGCCGTTCACTATTCGTTGCTGTTGCGAGCTGACGAGGCGTGGTACATGGCATGTGTCTCGTACATACCCGCAGCCAAAGATGTCGGGAGACAGGACTTTCAACCCTTGACAGACAGCAGGTTTGCCTTGACATGCCGTGACTGACACCAAACTACTAGGTTTTAGTGTGGTACACTTCCGCCCTACACCCTTGACAGCGCACGTTTTGCCATGCTTGACATGTCTCCCGACATCTTTGCCCGCAGCCGGTCATCACAACCCACCTTCCCCCTGTTCAAACTTCTTCATAGATGTGGAACTCCCAGAGGTCATCATTCAGTGCTCGGCGTATTGTGTTGCGTGTTGATCTGCTCGGTGCTTGCTGCTGTTCTCGGCGTGTCGCACACACCCCACCTCTGATGCTGATACTCCGCAGAGGCGCATGGTTTGTGCTAGGCTGTCGAGGCGTGCAGAAACTAGCGCGACGCTGCTGCTGTACGCCAAGAACAGGCTTTGAGGGTCGAGCGGACGAGGGGGTACCCGGGGTGTGATCTATGAGGGTCACTTATTCACTTGATTATCTCGACCACTTTTTTCACGGGAAATCTGTTACGAGTTTTGAATTTCCAAATGACCACTCCAGTCACAGACTGGAGAATTGTATTATATATAGGACTTTAGTTAGGCTGTGAAAAGGATGGTTATATAGGGTGTTATACAGAACTGCCCCCCCCCCCCCCTCCTATAAATATATGTATATATTTATAGGTTGGGTTGGCGTCGGTTGGCAACGACGCTGTAAAACACGCCACTCGCTGCGTGAGCATAGCAACCAGGGTGCCGTTTTTTTTTGTTATTTTTTTGGCGGTCACCAAAGCTGGCGGTCGAGTAGATCATTTGTGCGGGGTGGAGAACCTTTGCTCCGCACAAGGGGAATGGTCGTACCACGTAGTGTTAATATGGTAAGGCGTCCGCGAGGCAGTTACATAGTAAAACCCATTGCTGTCTCCGGAAGTGGCCACACCAGAAATTAAATTAACTCATTGAAGCTGTCGTCCATATGCAAGTCCGCCTCAGAGGCGGTTCTTAGCAGGATGCAGCTCACCCTCCATGCGACTCGCCCAATACCTCATGGCGTTTCGCGCTTGGTGCGAGCAATGTCTGCCTGGTTGGTGAAAACCCAACGCGCTCCGTCCCGGCATTGTAGGGATGCGAGGGTCTATGGTCATATGACTACGGCCGTGCACAACATGAGTACACCCCCCCCCCCCTTCAAAATCAGTTTTTGGGTGACAGGTGTATAGCTCCTCAAGTGACCATTACCGTAGCAGCAGCAGCAGCAGCAGCACGACAACATGTTTTCCGTGCCTCGACGGCCTGGCGCATATCATCGGCCTTGGCCAGGTATCAGCATCATCAGCGGAGGAGGGTGCGCGACACAAGCCGCGTGTATCCCGACCTCCCGAGCACAGCAGCAGCAGCACGTGTATGTGCGTGCGTCCACCGATCGATCCATTCCGCGCGTGCATCCCGCCAGCGATTTCTCGACATTTTGTACGTAAGCGCCTAGAGAGAAATTTCCATCAACAGGAATTTAAAGGTCGGCCTGCCCAGGACCAACGAAACGCCCTTCCTTTCTTGCGTGAGCTGCGGGTGGACATCTCAAACGTCTCCGGAACATGAATTCATCGTTAAAACACATCATCAGCCATCGTCGATCATCACAATCATCCGGACGCGACCGCCTTTCCGGCCTTCGATCGTTCCCCGCGCTCTCCCCGAGTTGCTCGTAGTTGGTATATCGCCGTCACGAGCGTTATTTCCTGTGTGCGGCCCCAGCTCGCTCCAGCACGTCCTTGCCGTTGCCGACGTGGATCTGTGTCCAGGCAGGCAGGCAGGGCAAACGGAGGTAGTCGCAGTCGAGAGAGGAGCTTGTCGAAGGAACGCTAATAAAGCTATACCAGGTAGATAAACTATACGAGAACAGCAGTATTTGCAGCAATGATATACTGTACCGTGTTGAGAAGAATGAATACCACTGCTGCTGTTCTAAACATGACCTGAATGCCCAAGCCTTGTGTGGATTGCATATCTCTACTATTATACTATTATACAAAAAATCAAACCAATGCACGACGAAAAGTCAAACGACAACACGCTCGTAAAAAGGTCAAAATGAAAAACAATTAAAACCTGAAAAAAAGTCAAATAAAAAAATAAAATAAAAAATGAAAAATGAAAAATGAAAAACAGTTCAACTCCAGCGGGGTGGGGGGTGGAATTTACACAAAAACGAAATTTTGTCTTGTTTTTCCTTGATTTTCGTACACTATATAGATAACCACTCTGCCTGGGTCTCGAAAATGGGTTTATAGTTGTCTTTCACTTGGTTTTAGGTCATACAGACTACCCACCCTGACTGGGTTGCCGGGGTTTTTTTCTTCACGTGCACCCCTTCTACATAAATGACCAATTGACCACTGCACCCTCGCTCACGGGAAGCGAGCGAGGCTCATTCATGTTGAGGTTAAGGGGGGGGGTCCGAAGCACGATGTAATTGAGCCGTACGGGGCGCGAGCGCGACATGCCGATGCATGTCTATTGCTTCAAGCTCTTCCCATTAATGGACGCTTGATGGAATCGGTGCGCATGCCGTAGTCGTAGTCGGGTCTACCGTGTATGATCGATTTTGAGTAAAACGAAAGTGGACGATTAACCTCAGCCTGTGGTAGGTATTGCTCGAATAATACGGTAAAACCATGATTGGATTCACGATAAGGCCTACCATACAAGGCGTATGCCTTATACCTTATTGGGTAGTTCCTCAGTTAACAAGTATACTAATAGTCAGTAATAGTCAGTACTAGTCAGTAATAGTCAGAAATAGTCAGAAATAGTCAATAATAGTCGGTCAGAAATGTTTTGGCCAAAACAAAATATTAAAATGAGAGTACCAAAACAAAACATACGGCTAGTGTCGAGAATATCAGCGCATACCGTGCCGCACCGTACCGTGTTGAGAACACAAGAACACCCTACTACCGCCACTCGGTCGGAATCTTCTACTCGAGGGCCACCGTAAGGACTGCCTCGCAGCACGTGACAAAACACACAAAACGAGAGAAAACACGCAAAACGAAAGAAAACACACAAAACTAAAGGAAACACACAAAACGAAAGAAAACACACAAAACAAAACAAAACAAAAAACACACACACAAAACGAGAGAAAACACACAAAACGAAAGAAAACACACAAAAAAAAAAAAAAACACAGACACACACGGCAACAACGAGGATATCACCAGGCACTGCAAGCGCGCCATGTACGCAACACCAAAACCGAAACAAAACGAACCCACCTTCGTCCACCGCGCGTGCTCCAACCGCCTCGCCACCTCCACCAACTCCTCCTCCAACTCCTCCAACACCAGTCCGTCCCCCCGGCCCCCTCCATCCACGGGGGCCCCAAGGGGCCCAAGGGCCCCGAGGGCCTTAATGGAGGCCGAAACGGAGGCTTCAGCTGCCTCCAGGTCTTCCACGCCGCTCCGAAAGCGTCCTAAAGCTTGATACGCTTGAGCGCGGCGGACCAACGCTTGAGTATTGCCGGGATCGATGACGAGGACTCTGGGGGTCAGGTTCGGCGAGGCAAGGTGGGAGGGCGGGATAGCAGGGTGAAGTGGGGAGGAGGAGGGGGAGTTGGGGGGGGTAGAGGGGGGGGGGGGGTACTTTATTTTCATGCATGGCCGTAGTCGTATGATCCTAGACCCTCGCATCCCTACAATGCCGGGACGGAGCATGTCGGGTTTTCACCAACCGGGGGGGGGGGCTCAATCAACAATGCTCGCCGTGGTCGTCGAAGCGCTGGTGCCGAGCAGCAGTAGCAGCAGCAGTGCCTCGCCCTGGATGCAGAACAAATCGTGATCGTGTTTCCATCAACTCAACTCAAAGGAGGCAATCGCGTGATCTCTACCATCGCCCGTTACCAGGAAAACACGCAAAGACCGGGTCATGGACGTACAGCTGACGGCTAAGCAACCACAAGACTCAAGACTATTCCAAACGCTTCCGAAGGGTCGAAACTGTGCCAAAAAACAGAAACAAACACATACTTCGTTTGATATTTTTTGCAAGTAGACTATATTCCTAAAAGCAGGAGCACGAACGCAGACCACACATGTTATATGTTTTTCCAAGTAGACTATGTTCCTAGAAGCAGCAGCAGCAGGAGTCCAGACCACAAAATTTAGATTTTTCCAAGTAGACTATATTCCTAGAAGCAGCAGCAGGAATGCAGACCTAACTAAAAAAGTAAAAAACCTACACCTTGCACGCATGAAAAAAAAAATAACGTACCCAAAAGGTACAAAATATCAGGTCTTGAAAAAAAACTAAAAAACCAAAGCCGAACAGGACAAAAGCCTCCATCCACCCTGCCTCGACAGACAAAAAACGCACGCAGTTTCCCCCCTCACATTCGTTCCTATCAACCTCCAACATCCGCTAAAAGTCACCTTGTGCAGTGATCCACCGCGGACTCATAGTCCGTCTTGCGGAGCAAAACCGCGGCGGCGATGTTCAAGTGGCACCCAACGCGCATCCTCTCCATCGCTCTCCGAGAGGAAGACGAAACCCCTGCCGCGGCTCGCGACGCCTCCGCCGCCGCAGAAACCCCTCCCCCCACCACCCCCCCCACCCCATCCAACCCCCCCACCCCGTCCCCGTCCTGGTCCCTTCCGCGCCCCTCGCATCCCCCGTCCCCGCCTCTTCTGCCGCCGTCAAGCACGCCTACTTGTGTATGAACTCCTTCAGCGTCCCGCGAGACGAGGGCGTCTGCCGCCACCCCTACTTCCCCCGCCGTCGCGGCCGCCGCCAAGGCCGCCTCCACTCCCGGGAGCAAGGCTAAAACGCGGCGAAACGTTTGGCTTGAAGAAGACAAGAACCCCTCCTGGTGGAGAACCGTGCCTGCGCGGTACGCCTCGCAGGCGGCCCCGACGGCGCGGCCGAATTCGCCTCGCGCTGCAACAGCAGCAGCAGCAGCAGCAGCATCGCCAGGCGCCGCCGATTTCGTTTCCCTTTCCTCTTTCGTCCCCGCCCCCCCCTGCCCCTTCGCCTCCAGTTCCCTCTCCCTCGCCCTGCGACCCTTCCCCTCTCCCGCCTCCGCCTCCCCCTTCAACTCCCCCTTCGTGCAGGTCTCCGGCTTCGCGGCCGACGCGACCGCAGCAGCAGTAGCAGCAGCAGCAGCAGCAGCCACCGCCGCAGCAGCAGCAGCAGCAGTAGCAGCAGCAACAGCGCTACCGGAGCTGGCAACCGCCACCGCATCACTCTCGCGGCAATGCTCCTCCTGAGCTTCAGGAGCAGCATCGGTCGAACCCGTAGGGAGCGGGGGGGGAGAAGAAGGAGAAGGAGAAGGAGAAGGAGGGGGTGGGGCGAGGGAGGGAGGCGTATCTCGTCTGCTCGTCTCGCGCGCGACGAGGGCTGCCGCCAAAGTCAGCCGATTTTTTTCTTTCAGAGCCAAGGCGTCGGTGTTTGTGCCGTCGATTTCGAGTGCTCTGTCGAAGTGCAGCCCGGCAAGCAGGGGGTTTCCCATGGAGAGGAAGGCCTCTCCGCGCGCTACCCACGCCGGCACGCTCTTCGGGTCCTGAAAAGAGAGAGTAAGGACGCGGTTATGCATTATGCAAAAAATAAGAAGAAACAAAAAAAGAGGCGTGGGGGTGTGAGCGAGTGCTCCCAGGTGTAAAAAAACTGACTGCTGAGTTGTTCGCAGTATTGCTGATTGTCGTGGGTTTATTTAATACCATGATTGCTGGGTTTTTTACGTTATGTCGCAAAGCTTGCAGAGCTGGGTATATATTAATAGTGTCCTATCGACTATGTACGCAGACGGTCGAACTCACAGCTAGCGTGTTAGCAAGCACGATTTACCGAAGAATCGTGCTACGATAGAGGTGTACGGTAGGGTGTACCTTTTTTTGGCTAAAACGTTTTCTGAATGACGGGACTCCTCAACCCAAAATCGTCAGATTTTTCATTCTTGTGTTGGAATATTGTTCATTTTAGGCATTCTTAGGCCATGGGATTGAAAATTCATCGAGTATTATAGTATATATACTTTATCAACTATATATCGCTTTTTATCTTCCTCCAAAATCAGTTTTCGGGGTTAGGTATAGAGCTCCTCAAGTGATAAGTGACCACCCTTATAAGGCAAAAACATGGTGTTGCACCTCTATCGTACGTGGCAAGCGTAACAACACGCTTTCCGAAGGTGGTTTTCAACTGATCGTTGATTGGTACTCACTCGTACACCCGAGAGGAAGGTTGAAGGTTGCTCCCAAAGAGAGAGAGAGCTATCGGTTCACTCAAGCGGCGACCGCGCTTTTCTCGAACGAGCGAGTCCGGCTCGACAACGCGCGGCGGCATCTGGCCGAAGAGAGTCCCGCCCCCGAACGCTCGGAAGAACAACAACTGCAAGCGACCAATGAAGTGCAACGCAACATCAGCTCTCCTGTACCGAGTACGGGATACACCCGAGAGAACGAACTCGACCCCACCCCCCCCCCCCCCCCCCCCCCCTCGCCCCATCAGTGCATTCGACGGTGTCATCTAAATGCGGAAAAGTACGCCTCACAAGAGGTTCTTTAGTAGGATGCAGCTCGCCCTTCAAGCGACTCGCCAAACAACGCCTCACGTTTCGCTTCGCAAATCTTGGTGCAAGAAATATCTCGCCTGGTCGGTGGAAACCCAACACATGGCGTGCTCCAGTCCCGGTATATTGCAGGAATGCGAGGGTCTTATGGTCATACGACTACGGCCATGCACGACCCGTGGCGAATGAGGACACCCCCCCCCCCCCCCCCCTCCCAACTCACAAGACCAACCAACCACACAAGCAAACCACTATTTCACATCCAAGAATACTTGCAAGTGGAGCGTGATTGGGGTCAGGTCGGGCCGCGGGCCGGGCCCGTGATACTTTTGCAAATCACGGACCGAAGCCCGATACAGTCTGAATAAACCAACCCACCCGCCAACCAACCAAACCATCCAATCAAACCATGGAACAAATCAATCAATCAATCAATCAACCAACCAACCTCGAAAAGAAGGTCCCTTAACGCCTCCGTCGCCTCCGCCACCCGCCCCGCGCGCCTCAAACACGCCCCCTCGGCCACCCTGCACGAGACCTTCGCTCGCCGCAAAACCTCGGCGGTCCTGATCGCCACCCCCCTGTCCCCGTCCCCGCCCCCCTCCTCGCCCCCCTTAAGCGTCGCGTCACCACCCCCGCCGAATTGAGGTCTTCTGCCCGCCCCGCAGGTAGGATCTACAGCCGCCGCTGCCGCCGCCGCCGCCGCCGCCATCTTCTCAGGGGTACCGCCGCTCTTGTCGTGGGCATCATGTCTGTGCCCGTCATGACCGTGATGGCCGTGCACATGGTGCGCGCGCGCATGGGAGTGGGAGTGCGAGTGGGCGTGCGAGTGTGAGTGCGAGTGCGAGTGTCCCCTGTCCCCCTTATTGTCACCGCCACCGCCGCCGCCACCGCCGCCGCCGCCGCAACAAGCCTCGGCAGGGTTTCCATCGACAGACGACGACGAGGATAAGGAGGAGGTCTTGCGAAGGAGGGCTTGCGCGGCGTCCAGCTCGAGGAGACACTTGCGCGCCTCGTTGACCGCTGAAGGAGAAGGAGAAGGAAAAGGAGAAGCGAGGGGCGAAGGGGGAAGGGCGGTGGGGTCGGCGGCGGCGGCCGTGGTGGTGGTGGTGGAGGCGGGTAAGCTCGGAAGGCGGTTCCAATTGAACGGAAGGCGAGGTGTAGCTGACGATAGTAGCTGTCGCATGTTATCGTCGGGTGTAACTGTCGGATGTAACTGTCGGGGTATAACATATTGGGTGTAACTGTCAGGTGTGACTACCGGATGCAATGTAACTGTCGGGTGTTAACTACCGGATGCAATGTAACTGTCGGGTGTAACTGCTGGGTGTAACTGTCGGGTGTAACTGTTGGATGTAACTGTCGGATATAACTGTCGGGTGCACTTGTCTGCCGGCTGCGATGTAACTATCGGGTGTGATTGCCCGGTAAAACAGACGCTTTCCAAGTACCGCGTGTAACTGCCGGGTGTGACTGTAAGGTGTAACCGTCGGGTGTAACTCAAGGATGTAGCCTAACTGTCGGGCGCAACTGTCATCTGTCGGGTACAGCCGTCGGTTGCACAAGGGCGACGCGCATTCGGGGATACACTATGGGGGCAACAGCAGCTCGTTCCTTGCTTCGACCATGGCGTCTATCCACCATACATAAAAAAAAAACAGAGCGCCACTCCAGAGGGAAACCTTGTCCTACAGTACTACCACACGCCTACGTAAACAATCGAACACTCTTCCGAAACCAATGCTCACACACGCCTATCTGGTCGGTAAAAAAACCGACATGCTCCGTCCCGGCATTGCAGGGATGCGAGGGTCAATGGCCACCAAGGGAAGGGAACCCACCAAGGGAAGGGAACCCACCAAGGGATGCGAGGGTCAATGGTCATACGACTACGGCCATGCATGCATATTGAGTACCTCCCCCCCCCCTCCCCCCCCCCCCACGCGCGCTACGAGGTATATAGCTGGTATGCTAACTCCGTTCGTTTACCTCGACACAGGTCCCCAGCATCCGCGCTTGCCACAACCCCGTCCCTCAGCTCCAGCCCCCGGCGCAACCCTTTAACAAGGGCATCTGCTTCGTTAGCACTTACACGCGCACGGTGCGTCGCATCATCGGCAGCGGTAACGCCTTCCAATAATTCGCCTTCCAGGGTGGAGGCGGGGGCTGGGGCGGGGGCGGGGGCGGGGGCAGTAGCGACAGGGGCTTGAGGCGGGACCGGTGTCGCGGAGGACGCGCTGTTGCGCTGGCGGGCGAGGCCCCTTCGTCGCGAGGAACGCTTCGCCTTGAGTCCCCGCACCACCGCCTGGTCCATCACAGCACGCAGTATCGGGGGGGAGGGGGGGGAGAGGGCGAACAGGACAGGCGTTGATGAGCGACACCAACTTACAGACAGCGAGGAGGAAAAACAGCAAACGTGATCAACACAATATTACTAATACTGTTTGTAGATTGAAGCGGGAATAGTAATACGTAGGTTTAACTCACTAACACCATATTATGAAATGGAATACGTACGTATAAAACAAGTGCGCCCAATGAGTGTGTGTGTCTGGCGTATTCAAACCTTCAATCGGTTGTACCCACAGCTGACGTACAGTATTTTAACATATGTGTTTTCGATTACTCCCGGTACACGCAGTATTTAGGCCGCCAGTACTGCAATAATACTCTCAGTACTCGGGAGTACGAAATGTACCCAACACTCCCGAGTACCACTAAAAATAGCAAGTACGAAGTATACTGGGAGCATGTGTGAAATGCATCCGCGCCTGGGCTGAGATGCCCCGCGGTGAACTCCACAGGGAAGAAAGCGAAAATATGTCGGAGCCGTATGCTGCATTATCTTCCTCTCGCGACGTACTGCTGTTTTTTCGTATTTGTGAAAACTTGCTGTCCGAAATCACCTGACAAAATCAGGTCATCATGAAAAGCTTGTCCATCCAATTAGGTGCGTCTGTTTGTTTTCGGGTTCCAAAAACCTTCTACCATGTGTAAGAGATACAAAGGTCGTCAGAGTACCATTACCCCCGCCATCGGGTCTCAGTTATTGACTCGCGGGTACCAGTCTCAGTCCCAAGAGTACGAGGAGCCGAAATAACGAGTCTTCGCGAGTCCGAAGGGTACGAGGAGCTGAAATAATTGAGTCCTCGCGAGACCCCAAGGGTACGAGGAGCTGAAATGACTTGAGTCCTCGCGAGTCCGAAGGGTACCATAAGCTGAAATGACTGAATCCTCTCGAGACCCCAAGGGTACGAGGAGCTGAAATGACTGAGTCCTCGTGAGTCCGAAGGGTACGAGGAGCTGAAATGACTGAGTAACCGCGAGATCGAAGGGTGCGGGGAGCTGAAATGACTGAGCCCTCGCGAGACTCCAAGGTACCAGAAGCTGAAATGACTGAGTACTCGCGAGTCTCAAGGTTACCAGAGGCTGAAATGACTGGTACCCACTGGTACCCTGCGGGTACTCTGAACCTTCGAAGAGATGGTCAGTGCCACGCTGGACACAGAAAACAGCAGGGAAGTATATAGGGAAACACTCACTGCCGATGTGTATATGTGTATAGTGGTGTATGGTGGTATCATCATACAGCAGCACAGTGGTTTACAGCTGCAGAAGTCACAGCAGTGATGTCGCGCCGTCGCGCCCGACTCCTCACTCCGCACCTCCTACCACCTCTCACCTCTGAGTTGAGCCTGGCGGCGCGGTCTTCACACTCCTTCAGCACCTGCCGCTCCCTTGCGATCCGCACACGCCTCTTCTCATCGAGCTCCGCCTGCACCACCACCACCACCAAATCAAACGATAGAACCGAACCAAGCGCCGGGTGGAATGCGCATTATTAAAGCAGTACAGGACACCTATTAATAATGAGAAACATGCTAATAAGAAAGCCAGGCGGAGATTTACGTAGAGGAAGAGAAAAAAATATGGAGTCGTTATCTTGAAATTAGTGTGGAAAGGACTCTCTCTCAAATAAGAAATCCAGCCTGGACCAGATTTCCTGTTTCTCGTATTATGTACGTAGGTGTCCTGGTACTGCTGTATTGAATCAGAAGAAGCTGGACACAAAAATGGAGGCCGAGATGCAGAAGAAGGAGGAGATCAGGCCATCTCGCTCCGTGAGTGAAAAATTATCCACACGCGCAGCAGCATATGCATATGCAGAGAGCAAGACGCGAGACTGAATTTAGAAGACAAGCCGTGCACGCACCACGCAGCACGATTGGAGGTTGGACGGGATTTGATATTTGGGAAGTTCACCTTTTTGAACGAGTAGTCGAACTGCTGTTCCGTCAAGATATGTACGAAGCAAGAAGCAATACACACCTGAAGCATCAAACCTACATGTTTTTGCGGCAAGACTGAGGGTATCCACCACCGCAGCCGGTGCAACTCTCTCTCTGGGCAAACAGGTAGTACGAAGACCTGTGCATGCTGCCAACGGCAGACGTACGAGTACTCTTGTTGGATAGCGCAAAACGCAAAACGTCTTCTGGCACCGGCTGTATTCTACGTAGAAAAATGGAAAAAAAGGAAATATAGATCTGTGAGAGTTTCGCTTGATCCAAAGTGATTTCGAGAAGGCTTCGACTACAGAGCAACCCACCTGGCGCTCCACCTCTATCTCGGCGGCATCCGCATCGAAACGATCCCATTTGGTGAAGTTCAGCATGAGAAATTGCCGCTTTGCCACAGGGAGGCTATTTGAAGAGAGTGCAGGTTGTGGACACAGAACACACAGAACGAGGAGTTATAAAGATGTCGAAGGCCATGGCATGTTTGGCAATTCAGCCGTTTCATGCGGCGCAATCAATTCAAAAATTTGTCGCACATCGTGCCTTTTGCTTACTCATTGCCACTTGCCACACATCAAAGCTCTCATCATCATCCTTGATGACTCCGTACGGCCCGTCGGCATATCTAAGCAGCACTGTGCTGCGCCCCCCCAAATACACCTCACCATGAGCGTGGCAGCGTCCGCTATGCTCGTACCCTGGGGGAACACTCCGCGACAGCAATCCTGCCGTCCTAATACATTGGTTCTTCTCGATGGTTGCTGGCCGGCAACAAACGGGCTGCTGTCCCCAAGCGAGGGCTGGAATGAGCATCCTCCGGATAGGGGCGAGAATTGGGGTGGGTGGGGAACAGGACACTTCACTCCAGGTGCGGACCTGACCTCCAAACGAAAGATCGGCCTTGTTGAAGCAGCCTCTCTTCGGTCGGCAAATTATTGTTGTCAACGTCTGTGTAGAATTACCTTGTGCCTTGTGCGCTACTTGTTGCTTGTCAGGCGAAACGAGTTGTTGTGGACACAGCAGCGTCGTGTACCGGTATACGTTTGGTTTGTTCTTCGTCCGTAGTTTTTCCCCCTCTTACATTCCTTTAGCTCCACTCTGCTGTTGGTGTTGCACGGTGCACATCTACAAGGTGTGCTTATTACGCTTATCTGTACGTATATTATCTCTGCCGCCTGCTGCATTCAAACCGGACAGCGCGCTCGACAGGAGATAATAATAAGCCGGTCCAGAGAGAAGCGGTGGCGAGCAACAAAAAAAGTGTGGTCGGAATCCGTCGATGGAGACCGGATCAGAACTCCCTCCCCGCACCGGGCTACCGACGGAAGCTGCCACTGCAGAAGAGGGGGTCCTCTGAGGCAGCCCTTGCCGTGGGACCTTTGAGGGTCACTTCGCTCGTTGTCAAACCCTTGGCGCACGGAGAGTTGTACCGAAGGTGTGGAGAGTGTTGCAGCAGGCAGGGTGTGAAGTGCTATACGTTTGTTTGCACCAAGTTTAAGCGCGGGGCGTCGAGCCCTGCTACTTTACTGTAGGCGTGCGCTGTAGGTATCAAGGTATCAACTTGGTTTTCTGCCATTACGACATCCGAAGAACCGCCGCGCGGCTTCAGCTTTGCAGAGAGTAGTACGTACTGGTATTGATAGTGTCGAACAAAGAACTGTCTGAGTGTATTCGTATCATGCGTGTGCTACACACTGGCACCACAAACAGAGCATTAATGTATTCATAGTATGTACGATAAAACGAGCGTACATTACGGCTGTACTCGTAACCATTATCTACAGTACGCATGTCGTACACCTGTCTGGGACCATGATCATGAACGCTCGTACGAACATATGAACAGAAAGTGTCAAACTTCTGGACGAGGCACAAACATTAACCTTTCATGATCGCTCAGGTCTGTCGTCCGTGTTCGCCGGCCACGCGTTTACACTGTATGGGTAGCATTACCATGTCGAAGCAAGGCCGAGTCGTATACCATGAAAATGAGAACCGCAGCCAGCCGCGGGTCAGCCCGCATGTATTTAATATGTGTTCGCGGTACCTACCGGTGTTTCGATGCTGTTGTCTGGGCTGCTGTGCGTTCGACTTCGAATGATCCGCCACCTTTGCACTCGGGTCTCCTACCTCGTAAAAATCAGATGAGCAATATGGTTGTTGTTAATAGTCAGTAAACAGTATACCTTTTGGGGGGGGGTAAGTTAGCCTGTGACCACGGGAATCGATCGCGTCAAGTGTTGGATTAGTACAGACAGATGGAGGTACTGGATAGAGAGACCGGCACGGCTTTTAATGTGAAGACAACAACAACAACAACACTGAACAGCAACAAACCGAGGTACGCTGTGACCCACTACTCAAGACCATGGCGGAACTGTGGTGATACTGGGTTTTGTCTAGCTTTTAGCATACATAATCCAGTTTCATTGAAGTTGATGGATGGACAAAGGGTGATAGTGGATCTTTAAAATGGGGGTTTTGTCTTGGTAGTAGTATGTTGACCCTCAGATCGAACCCGAACCCTAACCCGAACCCGAACCCTATGCCAGTGGTCAGTGCTCGCTTGGCCAATCAGAGTGCCTAATTAGCTACCTTAGGAAGATCCACTAACAGTGTTTGTCCACTACTGTTGAAGTTGGTATGAGATCGTGGGTTTCAATATAATCCAATAGGATATTTATTTGGGGAAGAATTCGTAGAATCGTAAAAGAACGGTGACGCCACTCTGATGAAAGCCGATACTAGCTCTCTCACTTCTCACAAACAGCAGCAAGATACCCCCCCCCCCATCCCATGTATTATCTTCGCCCTTCTGTCTTTGTCCCTCCCTAGTCGTAACTCAGATCCTGGGTCACAAAGTAGGATCCTCTCCCTCCCCCCCCACTACGGTTATTGCCTTAATTTTCATCGCGCAGAGGGTTCAGCCTTCCCAACGCTCGTCGATCTTCATCGAATTTTGCTAACTCACGCTCTGGCGCTTCCCGTCGTAGTCAAAATGTTTTTTTGCAAGCAAAAGTTCCTACGCACGAGCATGCACTCAGATGGGGCTCGAACTCACGATCTTGACGCTAACAAGCTTCGTGGGTACCTGCTAGCCACCGGGGCTATTGTGCTGATTAGTTTGTAGGACCAACACAAAAGTAGCTCAATTCAAGGATAGTTTATTATGTCTTATTATCGTCTCGGTTGCAGTTGGAGGCCGGGAAAGGGTGGGGGTGGGGCGGGGCACCTCTGCTCGTCTTGCTGTCTCCAGAACCAATCAGCACATAGCATGTTCTGCTGGTGGTTGTGAAAAGTGAGAGGGCTACAGTAGTATCGGCTTCCATCAGAGAGACTCTCAGGGGTTTGCTGTCGAATAGGGACGAGTTCGTAGGCGTTTCTGCCAAAACACACAAACTAACTGGAAATATAATATCGTTAAGGGAATTGCTTACGACAAGATCCAACTTTTCCGGTTTCAAGAAACTGCGGCAAGCAAACAAGACTCTCTTACGGAGGGCCATAGTAAATAGGACCATTTTTTTTTGGTAAGAATAGGTAAATATATAGGTTTTTGTGTGTGCCGTAGGTCCCCTATTTACTATTAATAATAGGGTCCCCCGTTATAGGGTTTGTTTTGCCCGTTTCCCCCCTCTTTTTTTTGAGCCCCAATAATTTCGTACCTCTCGCGTCGCGGGATCGTAATTTTGCTCTTCGGCGTTTTTTGGGGGTACGACGTGCGTCGGCTTGATAGTTCAAAACACCCGTGCAAGGAAATCAGCGAAATGTTTTGGTGAAGGTCGTGTTTCCGTCGGTAGTATAGCCTTGATACTATATACAAGTAGACTCCATTGGACAAAGCGAGCATTTCTCCGATACTGTGACTTTTTTTGGTGCTGCTGGCTCGCAACTTCGAGTTCACCAACTAGACTCCGTTGGACAAAGCGAGCATTTCTCCGGTATTGTGAGTTTTTTTGGTGCTGCTGGCTAGCAACTTCTAGTTTACGAGAACACACCTCGCGAGTCAGGAATGTCTTCTCGTATTTGCCTATCTCGTACCCACTCTGTCCCGAAATATAAGCACCGTTTTTATTGACTATTAATGAATAAAAGTTGCTTGTATTTCGGCACAGAGTGGTATTCGACTGCTGCCTGGCACACCCGACACCCTCACACCCCCCATAAGGATCGTGTCTCCATTTCACGGGCTGTCGTTGCTTGTGAGGACCTAACCTGTACAAGTACAGCTGTCCGTCCGCAAGTGAAGTGCTGCACCATAAGCATGAGGGTGGTGACTTGAGGATGTGATAAGACTGGGTGGGACACAGAGTATTCCCTTGCAGGTTCGTCTATTAAGCATCCTTGCTGTTACTCACTTTCGGTAGAGTCAAGCGTACAAGAGGAGCAGCTTTATATTATTATTATTATCTTTGCCATCCGACAATGTGCAGCATGATCTTCAGCGTTGATCACTCATAAAACTCCCAAAAGCAGTTAATCCCCGAGCCAGATGGCATCTGCCTCGGGACGGGCTTCACGTATGGCCCTCAGATAGTATAAATACCCGGAATACGAATGCCATCCAAGTTATACGAAAACGGACCAATTACCTATACAGAGGTAATTACCGGCCTTCCTAGCCCATACCATTACACTAGTGTCTGTACAAGTGAAGTGCAAAATTTCAGTTGAGTTTTTTTTTGTTTTTCTTCTCATTTTGTAATATATTTTAAGTTTCGACCAAGTTCGACAGCTTGCAGCAGAGACGGATGCTACGATAGAGGTGCTGCACCATGCTTTTTCTGCCTTTTGAGGGTGGCGACTTAAGGAGCTCTACGTATACAGACCTCACCCAAACACTGAGTTGCCATTGTCGCGCCTCGCCTCGTGTACCGGTTGACAGACCACCGGCGCGAATTTCCGGGTTGGAGCCGTTGAAAGTCTCGCCGGCGCTCTCAAACCCCTTGGCCCCTATAGAGCCGCATCGGTTCGACTCCCGCCTCCTCGACAAGGAGACCCTCTGTGTTGGCAGTGGCATCTCTCGTGGGCCCGCCGTTACAAGGTGAGTGAGGTTCACTTGTATTTATGGGCACTACTACTGTATATATATATATAACCGGGGGGAACACACTACTGCAGTAGTATTCAGGACCAAAAATGCCTACTAACAAAACACTGGAGTGTGTGTGTTGTGTTGACATTAACCCATTCAGAACTAAAAAAATATATATCACACTAATTTCAAGTAGTTTTTCCCCGCATACGTGGGGCCAGTTCTTCTCATAAGGGGTTAAAAACCCGTTCTTTCTACCCAACTACATCAGATCAGTACACCAAGTTGTCTGTCCTGGTTCCTAATCCTAGAGAGATACTAATTATGTGGTCACAGACTGTGAGACAGAGAAAAGCCAAAACAAAACAAAAACGCAAATGATGGGTAAAGCAAGTGAAATGCCAGCGTACCGGGTACGAGAACACAACGGCACGGGCCAAACCAGAAAAAAAAGACAATAAAACAACACAAATTCTGAAATGTATATGGAATATATAGAATATATGGAATATATATATACAGGTTTTAGTGTACGTGATGGATTCTGGTTATTATGGCCCCCCGTAAAAGGCTGCTGGCAAATTCGGTGTGCAGTGGTCACTACCTGTAGGTCTACCTGTAGGTATAAGCACTCACCCCGCCGAAGGACTGCAGAAACAAAAAAAAAAAAAAAAACACTAGAGAACACTACGTCGTAGGAAATGGAGAGTGACGGCAAACGTTAAAAAAAGTGCGCAGTAGTTGTATGTATCGAAGATAAGGAGAGTCCGGTAACTTTTAAGTGGAAATGAGGAGAAGATGAATTACCGATCGTAAAACCAGTATACATACCTTGGCGTAGAGATCTCAAAATATTTATCTTGGGATGCACACAGAACAAAAGTTATAGGCAAGGGTATAGCACGCGTAGGAAAGATGGAAGCGATCCTAACAGACTCGCACCTTGAGACTAGGATTAAGAGATGTATCCTTACCAAAGCTTGGGAAGGGAACGCGAAGTTCGTAAAGCAGCTGGAAACAGTACAGATGACAGCAGCTGAAAACAGTACAGATGACAGCAGCTGGAAACAGTACAGATGACAGCAGCTAAAAATGTACTAGGATGTTCAAGTACGACGAGTAGTATAGTATTAAGAGCAGAAATGGGAATGTACCCACATAAGACAAATAGAGACGTGCGCAAGTTGAAATGGCAATATAAAGTAAAGAACATGCCAAATAAGAGGTTGCCAGCCATGATTGATACAGCTGCATGGGAGAAAGTAACCAAAGGGCAAGCCGGAATAAGATGGGATAGCGTAGTCGAGAAAGTATGGAAGGATCGAAAACCAAAGAAAGATGCTGGCCGTAATGGAGAAGTTTGGGGTGTACAAGACAGAGGTAAAAGAAAAGATAGGAAGAAAGGAAAGGCTCGCGCTAATAAATAAAGTGGAAGGGGAGAAATACTTAGAGATATACGGGGGTAGGAATGAACACGTATTTGCACGGCCCAATGGCGCGTGCTACGGTAGAGGTAGCACTTTTTGGCTGAATCGTTTTCTGAACGATATATTTAAGGCTCCTTAACCCAAATTCGTCGGATTTTTTTTTCATTTTTGTGACGAATAATGTTTCAGGGTATACTTCGGTCATTAGATTTCTCATCCGGCAGCACTTTGTTTTTCCTCCAAAATCATTTTTTCGGTGAGGTATGACGCTCCTTAAGTGAGGAGCCCAGAAAAAACATGGTGCACCTCTATCGTAGCATGTGTCCAACGGACTTCGCCAACACGCTACAACTGCGTTTTAGTGTAGGAGACCTGGACCTGCCAGAAAGCAGAAGGAGGTATACCAGTAGCCGGGAGGAGGAGGAAGTAGATGCACATATGTGCCCCTGTGACAAAGCAATAGAGAGAAGAATTCACATAGTGGGAAAATTTGAAATGTACAAGGAGGAGCGAGGTGTGCTAAAAGAGGAAATGAGGAAAACAGACGAATGTGACATGAAGAAGTTCAGTACACTGTTGATAGATAGTAGCGAGAAAACGATAGCTTCCTTAGGATAGGGATGGTGGCCAAAGTGAGGCGGCGAAACAGGAAAGGGATAGGATTAGCAAAACGTGTCTTTGTAATATCATATAGGGAAACAACGTAATGAGCGCCCAAATGTTGGAGGTGTCTCTATTAGCAGCAAGAACGGTGCTCTGTCTCGAAAGGGGTGCGTGGTCAATGGTCAAACTACTAAGGCAAGCAACGAATAAGTACGCCCTCCCCCCCGCTCCCGCCTTGTCTTCGTGCGATCCTCTTATCCCACCGTACCCTATCCTATTCTACTCGCAGTCGAGCCACCGCTGTGAGGCACAGGCATCTTCAGTTTAGACATCGGATGCACCAGAACACCCACAAGTCTGCGCGTCTAGTCCACTTGATATCCGCTATCCGGGAGCGCGACGCATCCACTCCGAAGGGGCGAACAGCGGGGGAATCTCAATCTTCGGGCTAAACATGCCCCCCCTCGCTATCTTAGGAGATAGATGGTGGCCACAGGCGGCGAAGCAGGAAGGGGATAAGATTAGCAAAAGGTTTCTTTGTAATATATGGAAACAACGTATTGAGTTCTCAAGTGTTGGAGGTGTCTCTATTAGGAGTAGGAACGGTGCTCCGTCTCGAAAGGGATGCGTGGTCAATGGTCAAATGACTAAGGCAAGCAACAAAAGAGAAGACTCCCCACACCCCTCCCCCCCAATTAGAGTATGTACGTACTGCACGTAGCCCTGTAGTAGTAGCAGCAGTATTACGCTATACACCATAGTAAATACTAGTAAATAGGACCTACGGTATGCTAAAACCTATATGTTTACCTATTTATACTAACAATATTTGGTCCTCGTACTAGTAGCCTCTTGTAGGCCTTGTCTCTCGAGGAGGAAGAGGAAAGGCAGGGACGGACGAGGGGCACACACACGCCTGCGGCTAGAGTTTGTTGCGCGTACTGTATGTAGCAAACTGTTTTGCCTGTTGCCCTTGATATGTTGTTCTTCCAATCTCCCGTCCACTTGTTTCTGACCTGGTGATACTGCTGTAGTTACACTACTAAGTGTATGTATACCCACCCCGTAGGGAAGTAAAAGTAGCGTGTGCCATGGGAGTGGGAGATACAAGACGCGAAGATACCCCGCGCCTTTCCCCTTGCCTTTTTTTACCACTACTATATGTCCGGAAATGTAAGGACCGTGCGGGTATGAATGCGAATATGCAAACGATCCTTCTATTTTCGGACAGCGTAGTACAGCACAAACAAGTAGTTTGATTTTCGTAGTCACACGCAGCTAGCTTGCAAATATGAGATTCGACGAAATCCTCCATCTCACAGCTGTTGTTTTTCTTTTTTCTTTTTTAATGTACCGCGGTGCCGAGGGCGGTCATGTGCTACGTAGTAATAGAGGGTGCTTACGCTAAGTAGAAGTATGTATAGGATGGACACTAGGAACCGCCCTTCGTCTGTGTGTGATGGCCTTTTTTTTTGCGCAGAGAGGTGTAACTGTTTCTATACATACAGTAGTTACAGGACCACCTAATAAGGAACAGGAAATCTGGTCCAGGCTGGATTTCTTATTCGAGAGAGAGAGAGTCCTTTTCTTCACTAATTTCAAGATCACGACTCCCGAATTTCTTATTTCCCTCTATGAATATCAGCCTGGCTTTCTTATTAGGTGTTTTCTGTACTGTAGTACGTAGCTGTTTAGTGTTTTTTTTTTTTACCTTTTTCGGTTAATCGGTTTCGACTTTTTGTTCCGTCTCGTGTTCAACGGTCTATACATATACAGTACCTCTATACTCCGTGTGCAGGTAGGTCGCTTGACCGCTCGAAATCGTGGGCTATTTCCAGCCCCCTCTCCCATGCTCGTGTGGCAGCCGGGCACTCCCCCCACCGACCACCGGCTCATCGTTTCGCGCCGAACTTTGAACGATGCACCCAGGGTGTGTCGATAATAGTGCCGGTAGTGCCGGATATGTATCGTAAGCCCTTGTCGTGATAAGCCGGTGGAAGGTTTTCTCTGTGTGTGATGAGTTTTGTGCATCGGATGTTTTTTTTTCAAGTTCCGAGTTGTGTGCCGGGGTTTTGTCCTTTTTTGTTGTTTTTGGGCGATAGGCCTCTCAAGATAAGAAACGGCCTGTTTTGAGTTTTGAGTTTTGATTTTTTGGTTTTGTTTTGTTTTTGGCGAATGGGTCTCAGATAAGAAACGGCCTGTTCTGATTTTTGTTTTGTTTTGTTTTGTTTGTTTTGTTTTGGCGATAGGCCTCAGGTAAAACAAGGCCTGTTTTGAGTTTTGGGTTTCGAGTTTTTGAAAATGTCCTTTCGGTGTACTCGTACGTACGTATGAATGTAGAATGCAATTAAGTTGAAGATACTGCTTCCGTCCCTAAGCGTTGCCTCGTGCTTTCTTTGGAAAAAAAAAACGAACAGCAAAATAAATATGTACACGCTACTGGAGGGTGTGTACGTACGTACCCTTAAGGGGTTCGGCCTGCCTCCGTTTCCAATGTATCAGTGCCGGCAATTCGTGATGCAACTGTTTCTAAAAAAAAATGGGGTGAGCGTTTGCTTATCAAGGCAAAAATTCTCCATCAGCGCGAGATAACGCACAACGCACACAAAGCTGCGCAGGGCAGCAGCGTGCCACTGTTAAAAATCGTTTTTTTTTACGAGTCCACCTTTTCTGCCGCTAAATCGCACGCCAGCATTTTCCCTCGGAACACGAAAACCCATTTTGTGCTGTGTCCACACCATCCCCAAACCAAAAAAACAAAAAAGAAGAAAACATAATAATAATATCAAAACCAAACCCAAAGCCGTACATGGCTAAGAGTACGTACGGTACGTAAGACTATAGGTAGGTCTAATGCGAGGAGCAACGACACAAGCAAAACAAAACACAACTACGTACTCATTTTCGAACGCACCACCGCCTGGTGTCACTGGTGCCGCACCGATACGTTGAAAGCCATGTACAAATCAAAACCTGCAGATGCCACAGTTACGTATGTAGATGCTACTGTATAGACAGCTACCCTCCGCCCTCCTTCAGCCTGCGCTGTGATGTATGCGGAGACCCCTCTTCGAGACAACGCGAAGTCACTTATTCGTGTTCCAACAGCTTCTCTTTATAGTGCCACCCCCCTTCCCCTCTGTACAACCTCACGGGGGGGGGGGGTCCCCTATGCGTCCAAACTAGTTTCGCATGGGTGTTCCAGACATGGAGGCGGTAGCTTCACATTCGACGCACATTGATCGACGTCGAAGCATCTCATCCACCTTGTCTCGCCTCGCCGCTGTTCCGCGCTCGTCATCGAAAAAAACACGACGCGCACATGCCACGACCCTCATCCACGAGCCTCTGCGTAAAGATTGCTCACCATGTTGTGTTGCTAAATAATAATTGTCTGCCAAATGCGCCCCCCCCCCCCCTGCTACTAATAATGCCACCCGTTATCCTATGACTGTTGGTACCGTCGGCGGTTAGGCCACGTTCCCACGACATATATACCCCAGCACTCTCCTTCCCCCCCCCCGTGCGGAAGGTTGTTCCACTCTCCCCCGCGTCTATATTACCCCCGCTGCCTTCGCACCCCTAACTCGACTGGCAACCAAATCATGTCAGATCGACACAATACGCTACCTCAACCCCCCCCCCCACCC
>MEHQ01000218.1:240588-271878 GCA_008828725.1 Saccharina japonica
CCCCTCGCCCCAGTAACAACATCCGCCGCCGGGTCTACAGGAAACCCCTCCCGTGCTACATCCGCGGCTCCGGCTCCGCCTCCATCTCCACCTCCTCCTCCAACTCCGCCTGCTGGTCGACGCATGTTCCCGTCCCCTTCCCCCCCTGCTTCAATCATCCCTTCCGAGTAGAACTCCTTGCTGTCTGCCAAAGGGCGAGCGCCTTCGCCGGCGTCGCCCGCTCTCCGCCTGAGGCAGGAGCACGTCAGAAGGCTCGATATGAACCGCCGGAATTTTCCTGGATGTTTCCCGCCCCCGATGGCCGACGCCTCCGCGGCACTCCCGCGCAGGCTCGCGCCGCCCCCGCCTCCCAGTTCCGCCACCTCGTCGGCCGCCGCCGCCGGGGAGATGACGTTCTCGGGGCACGGAAAGAGGGCCAAGAAGTGGTTGCCGTTTGCCAGCTGTCTGCCTGGCTTGAGGTTTGGAAACCTGGGTTGGGATTATCGGGGTCCGGGGTTGTGTACGAGTAGGGGGAGGCGGTGTGGGTGGCGGCGGTGACCGAAAAAAATGGTGTGAGTGGTAAAGTCTCGCCCTTAAAAATTCCACCCCCCTTTTTTAACTACTCGTACGGGGTATTTTTTGGGGGGGGAGTACTTGGAATGACTGTGGGAACCCTTTTTCCATATTGGAAAAAAATGAGGTTACTCTTGTAATTTTAAAACATTCGCCCCCCCCCCAAAAAACACTACTCTGGCCCCCCAAAAAAAACGATGATGATGATGGTGATGATGATGATGATGACGATAATGATGATGGTGATGATGATGATGACGATGGTGATGATTATGATGATGATGACGATGATGGTGATGATTATGATGATGATGATGATGCTGACTTTGATGACGATGATTATGATGATGATGACGATGAGGATCATGATGATGATGCTGACGGTGAGGATGACGTTCTTACACTGCTAATAGTATGTAACAAATTTCCCTACAATCTAGCCCGTGGTTACGTTCACACTGGGTTATTATAGGGTGGTCTCACCTGGAGTCAGCGGAGAGTATGTGTATTATCTGTTTGTCGTCGAAGGAGGGGGAGCCGAAGCACGCCATACGTCGGAAGCAAAAGCTGCACGTTTAGAGAGAGAGGGGGGGGGAGAGAGAGAGAGGCAGACAGAGACGGAGAGGGGGTGAAGAGATAGACAAAGGGGGGGGAGAGAACGACAGGGAGAGAGAGAGGCAGAGAGAGAGGCAGAGCGAGAGGCAGCGAGAGAGACGGAGAGAGAGAGAAAAGAGCGAGAGAGAAGAGAGAGAAACAAAGTTAGAGACAAAGCGACAGAAAAGAACCAGACAGGTAAGTGGACAAAAACAGAGATAAAGGGGGAGGGGGGGGGGTTGTACTAGCCTCATAGCAGAGCTTTGAATAGGGTAAACTTCGCGTTATCACACATAGATGATACAAAGGCCCGTCCAAACGGGGGAAAACGAAACCTAAAAAAAAACTAAAAACAAGAGCGAACGCGATAAACGAACAGACCCAGCTTTTCCCGTTGAACGAACGAAGACGGAGTACAAACGCAAGATACGCGTGGAAAACAAAAGCGAAAAACAAAAGCGAAAATCGAAAGCGAAAACGAGCCAACGGTCAAGGTGGAGCACGAGCAGTGACGCGCTATCCTTGAGTAAGCTATAACTACAGTAGCATCGTGGCAGAGCCATGAACAAGGTATACATAGCACCATGGCAGAGCCATGAATGAGGTGCGTAGCATCACGGCAGAGCCACGAGTAGGAGAGGGCGTCGTCTGTTCGAGCGCGGGTGGTTGTCTCACCTGACCCCGTTGGACGCGAGCTCGTAGACGTGGATGGGTCTGCAGAGGGCGTTCGAGAGCGCGACGATTTCAGGCCCGCCTCCCCACACGCTGGATTGTCGCATCACCTAAAAATAATGCAAGTTGCGGCAGGAAAACAACAAGCAGCATGCCCGATCGCCGGTGTGAATAGACACGAGTCCAAACGTATACCAGGTACATGATAGCCTGGTACCTCATACCATACATACAGGTATCGAAGTATTGGTCCTCTGTTCGTAAGAGGAATATATTTCCGGCGCGAGAACAACACGCAAAGTGCTCACTCAGCACGAGGCAGCCCTCATCGCTACGAGTACCGCTAGGTCTCCATATATCAATGTTCCATGCAATGCCTCACCCAGTTATCCGCCCACCCACCCACCCACCCACCGCGCTTCGCGCTTGGTGCAAGCAATGTCAGTCTGGTCGGTGAAATTCCGGCGTGCTCCGTCCCGGCGCTGTAGGGAAGCGAGGGTCTATGGCCATACGGCTACGGCCTTGCATGACTTGAGTACACCACCCCCACTCGCACACCCACCCACCCACCCATCCACGCACGACGTCCGTCGGAAATATTCGGAAAAAAAAAAAAAGTCTTACTCGTACGTACCTCGCAGTAGTGTTCGGCGGTCATGTTGTACTGCGCGGCAACAACACTGAGGAGTTCGTACACCGGGACGCTTTCCTCCTTTTCCAGGTAGAGGTCCTTCTTCAAGTTCTCCACCAAGTAATCTACCGCCACCTGCCAGCAAATGAAAAATACAGCAGTAGCGGCGCAAAAGTTGTTGGGTGCTGTTGAATACCTGGTACACGTACATATGTACCTGGTAGTGTTTTCAATGTTGGAATACCCAGTATTGTTGAATACCGTTGTTGTTGTTTAATGTTGAATGCCTTGAATTGTGCTGTTTCGATGTTCTTGGATGTTGTTGAAATGTCGAATGCCTTGAATTGTGCTGTTTCGATGTTCTTGAATGTTGTTCTTCGATACCGACAGGTGGAGCAGAATAAATACCCTACGATAACAGTAAAAAACGAGGCTGGCTCGCGAAAAACATTGGAGCATGTATTATGCCTCGTAAATAATTGGGGGGGGGGGACATACACATGACATATACACACACCTCAGGTGTGACAACGAAAACTTCCTCAAAACCCATACCTGGTACATAGGTATTTCGCAAGCTTGTAGAAAAATGTGCACACAACAAAAAACAAAACAAAAAAGGCCAGCTTCGGATCACGATATATACGAGCCGTCAACACTGCTTCCGTCGCGCACACCAGTTCCGTCTGTCACCTTCCTAAGCGCGGCGGACTTCGGCATGAGCTCGTTCAAGTCCAGGCTGGGGTGGGTCCCGTTGCAGGCATGGTCGAGGCAGGCCGATATCGCGTGGAAGAGGCAATTGCCATCGCCGGGCACCTGGGCGTCAGAAATCGAGAAGAAGGTGGAGACGATGTGGGTATACGTGCGTGCGTGCGTGAGGAAGACGATGATGCCGAGAAGAAAGAGCGTGTTACATTTGAAGGCGGGGCTGGGTCCTCGGCAAGCGCGAGGGTAATACCGACCGTCCTTGGCGCCGGGTGCGAGAGACATCATCACCACGCCACACTAAAGCAAACCATACCACACCATACCACACAATGCCACATCTCATCACACCCACAAAACAATCGCGCCAACAATAAGAGCAACAGCACCAACAGCAACACCACCGCTACCACTACCACCTACACCACCAACAACGACACCAACAACAACAAAACCTATAACACCACCATCACCATCACCAACAACACCGCCACCGCTACCGCTACCAACAACACCAACACCAACACCAACACCACCAGCACCAACACCAACACCAACACCACCACCACCACCACCGCCATCGCCAACGACAACAACAACAACACCATCACCATCACCAACACCATCACCAACAGCAACAGCAACAGCAACAATAGCAACAGCAACAATAGCAACAACAGCAGCAACAGCAACAGCAACAGCAACAACAGCAGCAACAGCAACAACAGCAACAGCAACAACAACAAAAACAACAACAACAACAACAACAACAACACGGCCATCGTGTATCACCTGCCTAACCGCCATGTTGGTGGGCAGGCCTTGCACGGCAAAGCTGTCCGTCAAGAATCCGTCCCTCTTAATCTTCGCAGAATGCCTCCATATCGACGACAACCCCGCGAAGCAAGTCGCTGTCAAAACAGCAGCAGCAGCAGCAGCAGAAGCAGCAGCAGCAGTCGTGCAGAACGGGCAAAAAAACAAAAGGAAAAACAGCGGAGGCAGGGGAAGCAATTAATAACGGTAGATACGATACCAAGATGGGCGAAAGCGTTCACACGTCCACGCCTGCGACAGATCATGATCTATCTATCTACTTGTAGAGCATGTAGTGTAGTCCCTATCATGCCGTTGTGAGGGGTTGTGCAGGATCTGTACAGTACAGATCCAACCCAGGAAACATGTGTTAGAGCACGCAGGTTATACGGCTCCCACCCGGCAACATGAGCTAGATCATACAGATCATACAGATCATACATACAGATCATACAGATCATACATATCATATAGATAATACAGATCATATAGATAATACAGATAATACAGATCATACAGATCATACAGATCATACAGACATGCAGATCATACAGATCATACAGATCATACATATCATACAGACCATACATATCATACAGACATACAGATCATACAGATCATATAGATCATATAGTTCATACAGATCATACAGATCATACAGACCATATAGATCATACAGATCATGCAGATCACGAATATATCTGCCATGAAATATCTATATGATCTGTATGATCTATTCGTAGATGATCTATCTGTAGATGATCTATCTGAGGTATGAAAGCGTTGGAACACAGTCACCAAAAATAGCAACACCAAAAAATTAAACCAGACTCCCCCGGCTAAAGACATCAAACAATCGGAAAAAAAAACTCAGATGTCCATTTTCATGATCTACATGTTGCAGGGGAGAAAGATCCCTGATATGATGATGACGAGAATGACGACGATGATAAGAATGATGATGATGTTATCGCATTAGCTCCTTTCCCTGAAATCCTGCCTGTGGTCACAAAACAGGCTGTAACAAAAAACGCATCTCGACGGGGGAGAAAACACAAGCAAGTACGAAATATGTCGTAGTGCGCAGGCACGGCAGTACCAGTACCAGTACGTGAGGAAACGGTACTGCACGAGCTTTCTGTGGTATATACACCATCCCGCATCACTTTTATCCCATGTATTATCTTCGCCTTTCCTTTCTCTCTCCTTCCTAGTCGTAACTCGGACTTAGCAACCAAATAATACCAGAAACATAATCCATGGTATTATATGTACACCCGAAAAAAGAAGAAAAAGAAAAAAGAAAAAACACGAAGAAGGGTAAAAAACAAATAGAAGCAGAAACAGAAACAAAAGAAAGAAAACGAAACAAGCATACGCCCAGCGCGCAGGCCGAGCCCCGAGGACACAAGGTTGATGTTTGGTGGAACGATCAGTTCTATTATATGTCCAGCTGCTGATGGAGCAGCATATAAGGACGCCACAAGGAAGACCAGACGGAAGACAAAACAAGACAAGAAGAGGGTAGATAAGAGACAGAGAGCTACAGCAATGACAGACAAAAGCGAGCAGTCCGTTCTATACCTCGCTGGTGGGTCAATCAAGGACGACACAAAAGAGGAAAAAGAGACGGACGGACAAAGGGAGGGGTGTACTCATGTCGTGCACGGCCGTAGCTAAAAAACACGTAAACCAAATCAGACCCCCAAAAATAAATAAAAAATACAGGGTCACACAATACCGCCTTATATCGGGATACCGCCCTATACCGGGATACCGCCCTATACCGGGATACCGTTTTATATCGAGATACCGCCCTATACCGGGATACCGCCCACCGCCTTATATCGAGATACCGCCTTATGTCAGGATACCGCCTTATATCGGGACACAGCCTTATATCGGGATTCGGGATACCGCACTATCTCGAGATACAGCAGGGGTCCCGCAATAAGGCGGTGGTGTGCTAGAGCAATATGACCGCCTTATAGAGGTAAGCCGCCTTATTCATTCCAGGTTATGAGTGCAATTCCCCAGTCGCGCCAAGCGATTTTGGCTGCCTTATATCGGGATACCGCCGTACTCAGACCGCCTTATTGGGGGACCCACTTGTATACACATTTGTATACACTGTACGGCCATACTGGGGGACCCTCACTTTTTTTTCTTCTTTTTTTCCCCATCCCATTTATTATTTTCGCCCTTCCTTTCTCTCTCCTTCCAGGTCTTAACTCAGATCTGGGGTCACAAAGTAGACTCCTCTCCCTCCCCCCCCACTACTGCTGTATACCATTATAAACGCCACCATTAATAATAAGAGATACCGTCTAACACGCAATGTGACGCACCTTTCGTGGCGAAAATTCCGAACTGGTTTTCTCCACATACCGAGGAAAGCACACGCGACCAGAATATTGGCTTTGGAAATATCTTGTGGAAACCCTTTCCCTAGAGGTACGAATATGCCGCTTGGCGTTTCCAACCCGCGCCGATGTCGAGAAAATCAGACTTGAAACTACAGTACCCCGGGAGGGTGCGTCATCTTACGTCACAGGTGCACGGTAAAGGTGTTACCCTTTTGCCAATTACCCGGGTGCTCGCGGCTATTATCCGGTTTGCTAATACCCGTCATGGGTACGAGTAACACTTCATACTCTCCGAGTGTGTCATCTTACGTGTTACCAGGTACATGTTACCCTTTTGCCAATTACACGGGTACTCGCGAGTATTACCCGGTTTGCTAATACCCGTCACGGGTACGAGTAACACTTCATACTCGCCGAGTATATGGGCCCCGGGTACCCGGGTACCCGGGTACTACAGTAGGTATGAACGGGTACCCGGGTACTCGTTGGTTTACGTTGAAAATCCCGGTTATGTGGCAACTCATCATCCCCAAAAACACGTCCATTAAGTATTAATAGTATTTCGTGAATATTCTCCAGGACGCCCCCTGTTCAAATTGAAAATGATGTCTCATGCCTCTAATCTCACACCATATTCCACACGGCATTAAACCACATGCAGCAAAACAACACCACTGCTGCTGCTGTCGCTCAATTTTCCAGCTGACAAAAAAAAAGAGTGGTCATAATTAGTAGTGCCTGGTATACCCTAAAAATCGGGGGGGTATATGATATCTATATATACCCCCTAAAAAAACATGACTAAGTACTATAAGTTGCGATTTTTTAGTCAAGTCCATATACCCCAGCGTTTTTCGATATACCCATATGAAATGTGGTATATGCAGGGTATATTATATATAATGTGATATATCATGCATATATCATGTGATATACCCTGTATATCGTGTGATATACCCTGTATATCTTGTGCTATATCATATAACTGATATAATGTGATATATCACTCGCTATCTGCCCTATATATCGATATCGTGTGCTACTGCCAACCACATACATACACGTATCATCCTGTCACATCAGACTTTGTCGGTCGTGGTTGGGACCTGTTGCACGCTGGTACCGCACTGGATCGGTACTTGACTATCTGTGCCTGTTACGTACTGCACAGTGTGCATGAATGCTGATACAGCAACCCCTTCTCCGCGAAGTTCAAGTACATGTAGTGGTGTGGTGCAATGCAGACAACAACAGTACGTAGTAGTATATCGCGATGACGCACCACAGGATTGTGTGCATCACTGCCGGTGCACAAAGTACCACGTTCCAGGTTCATGTTTTGATTCAATAATATTTTCCCTCGCGTCCATAAAGCGACCCCCCTGATCCATGTCATAGGTCACCAGGTCCCACCGACTACAACCGGAATACCCAAAACGAAAACGCAAGAGACCAGAACAAGACAAATTACAGCGAATTATACTAAACAACATAAACTGGAGGGACGAGCAATACTCCTAAAACGCGAGAAAACGCACTTTGTCCTGTGACAAAGAGAAGCACCTCCCACTATTTTATAGTCACCTCCCGCCCCCACTTCGCTACGAGAAGCACGTGCCGAACCTGCTCCATCTTGACTGCTACTACAGCACCAATTCCAAGACAAGAACACAGCCGTGGTGGGCTGCACTACCACAGGTGCCGGTTAGGGTGTAGGAAAATGAGGTTTTCGGCTTTCTCGTCTTTCAGACGTACTCATACTCATACGTACAGCAGTATCATACGTACAGCGATATATTCCACCAAATATATACCATCCGAAAGATACAGATGCATCGTCAATAGAGCAAATTGCAATTTGTGATATACGCACGTAATGTATATCGGGGTGGCTTATATGGCGTATTTCACCCGATATTGGCCGATATATCAACTTGTATAAGCTTATATAGGCCAATATATCAACTTGTATCGCCTTATATAGGCCTATATATTACTTGATAGCGGTCCTATATATCATATACCAAATATCATATAGCTATATATGCCTATATGGCTGGAAGCCCCTATATATAGCGATGTGATACTATACGATATATTTATCACCTTCCGGCCAAAAAAAACATGACTAAGTACTATGGAGATATCATATCGTATAGGGGGTATATATAGGGTACCCCTATAGTGATACCAGGCACTAATAATTAGAGTGAGGGAGGGTCCCTCTATAGTGCCGGTTGAATAATGCCTTAGGTGCCCGATATAATGCCGGTGAAATCGCTTGTCACAGCTGGGATTAACCGGTGTGGCAGTGTACGGAATAATGCCGGTGACCCGCTACAGTGCCGGTGTTTTGGCCTGGCACATATCGGCATTATAGAGGCGACAAACAAACAAAAACACTCGTAGGGAGCGACTTCCTGACAAATATTTAGGGGCACAGGCAGTGCTACCCGACCCGAGGTAGCCGGGGACTGCCCTCCCCCCCCTCGTGTTGGGCGAAGCAAAGGCCAAGACTCACCCTACAAGACGATACAACGCGCGCCAGGGCTGTAACCCTAGAGATAGCCGGTGGCCTGACAATGTCGGTCACAGAGCGATTTGGTCACGAAGTCGACTACCGACATTGTACATATTACAGTAGACTATTAACAATATTCTTCAAGAATTTAATAGAACAGCGTGGGTAGGCGGAATCCGACGCAAGTCGACGAGGGAAGAAAGTGCTGAAATCTTCTCGCGATAAAAATGCAAGGCAAGAACCGTAGTGGGGGAGGAGGGAGAAGAGCCTACTTTGTGACCCCGGATCTGAGTTACGACTAGGGAGGGAGAAAGACGGAAGTGCGAAGATAATGAATGAGATGGACGAAAAAAAAAAAGAAGAAAAAAAAAGTACGAGTAGAAAATAGAAAATCGTTCACTTCGAGTAGTCATAGAACACTATTACGGGGGGCCATAGTAAATACTAGTAAATAGAACCTACGGTGACACAAAAACCTATATGTTTTCATATGTTCCTATTTTTACTGAACAATAGTTGGTCCTATTTACTATGGCCCCTCCGTAAAATAGAGTACCCATGTATTAACCCATTCAGAACTGAAAAAAAATGTCGCACACTAATTCCAAGTAGTTTGTCCCCAAATTCGCGGGACCAGTTCTTAAGGGGTTAACAGTCTATTTCCTATTTCGAGTAATAACAGAACTGTAAGGGGGGTATGGCATATGGTACCTGGTATACAAGTATTCGGGGCACCGTAGGGTCTTTCCAAGACCGTTTACTACTGTCTACTGTCCGAATGGAAAAACAGAACAGAGCGGAATGGGCTCGTAATTACTGCACTTATCATATACCAGGTGCATGCACTACCTTTGGCGCCTGGTACATAACAGGTACAATATGTGATCCCACGCGCGTAAGAACAATTCGACGTACGAGGTACATACATATATACGAATGTGATCTGTACGGATCATAAAAGAGGTATGCACGAATGCGTAGAGAGGGCTGAGAGGGCTGAAAGGGTCCATGCCCGACCACGAACACAACGATTTTACGAGAGGGTGTAACGGTGAAAAGAGAGGACCAGGGATCAGCCCAGAGGAAAAAGACGGTCTGAGGGCGATACAGGCGACGATATATACATATTCGTATATTTGTGAATTATGTATACAAAGCTTCTGCACGGTACAGAACAACACAACGAGGTACAAAAAGCGCAGGAAGTACGTAGCCGCGCTGCTGCCGTGCTCCCAGACGCTGTTATATCACGCCGAGAAAGGGTCATCTCGTGTGCAGACAGAAGAGGGTGCCCCAACACTATCAATACCGCAGCAGTAGGTATACACAGTACGAGGGTACAGCAGGAGGTGCGGTAGTCGGTATTAAAAGCTACGTATCAACAGATAAAATAGTGCATACGGTAGGCTGTAAGTAGGTACAGTAGTCGGCACGTACGTACGTAGCTCACCTGCCGACGGGCTCGCCGCTGGAAAGCTTGCGAAGAGAGGGCTCGTTCGAAACGACAATGCCGCCCCCTCTCCCTCGACCTTGGTGCGAGCAGTGCTCTTAACAATGGTAACCACGGTCAGCAGTGAAAGGGTCAAAGGTGCCTCGCGCTCTCAGCCGGCCGAACAAGCTCCTCTCGAAACGCGACTACTGCGCTGCCGCTAGGAGTACCAATAGCACTACTGCTGTACGTATAGTGGTCTAGGACTATGAACCATGAATATCACAACTACAGTTTACTGCGCTGCAGCAGTATTCTTAGGAGCACCAATAGTACTACTGCTGTACGCACAGCAGTTCGGACTATGACCATGAATATCACTACTACAGCTGTAAACCCACCACTTATGTGCTCTACTGACCACGGGGTACTTACTACTCGAATAGAACTAACTATATGTAGAGTCGTTGGGTCTGGTCGGTGTTAGTTGCTCAGTGAGATACTCGCCCGGTGGCTCGTACAGAACTTCTTTTTTTCTTTATTACGGAGGCCCATAGTAAACATGACCAAATATTGTTCGTAAAAATGGGTAAATATATAGGTTTTAGTGTGTACGGTAGGTCTTATTTACTGTGGCCCCTCGTAATAGCTTTCAAGAGATGGCATTGTGTTCTTCGTTCTTGCCCGGTGTCTATATATAATATATACGAGTATATAGCTGGTACTGCTGTACGAGGACCGAAAAACGCCTGCTGCTGTGTTCTCTCTTCCTTTTCAGGTTGCGACACCCCTGAGCCCCTGGGACTAGAAGTCAACCACAATTCCGAATGGGAACCTTGTACACTATTATACTATTAATACATTCGTATACGTAGTCTAGCTGGTAGTATGCACTAATAAAATAATACAGAGTGACTACTTGCTGTGTAGGTGTAACAAATATTCTTGTCTACAGCAACCCGCGTTTTCTTCTGTCTTGTTTCTCTCTCGCTCTCTCTCTCGCTCTCGCGTACAGGTTGACCTACTGGCTGTTGACCGTTGATAACGGCTCTTGCACAACAACTCATAACTCATAACGGCAAATATATGTAGGATCTGATAAATGATCTACTACTCTACCTGGTATGATACATTGTGGATCGTGATTCGTTCGATCTGTGTGTCTGTTGTGTCAAACAGTGAAACACTGACAACATCGAAAATATTTAAACCACGATTCTCCCAGACCGAGCAGCAGCCAGCAGTCCGCGTGTCCGCGTAGCTTACCACAGCACTCTTGTGACTGCTATTATACGTACTGAATGATACCAATATATGTACGCTGCGACAGACCAGGTACAGCAGTATATAAATATGACTGCTGTATACGAGTACACGTATTCACCAGCTGGCACATACCAGGTACTCGTATAATATGCACCATGCGGCCATGCGGTCTCCGTTCATTACGAGTATACCCTCGGGCCCTCAGGTATCTTCCACAGAATGACACAGCTGTTCTGCTGCTGCGCAAGTACAGCTGTACCTGCTGGTACAGCAGTGTCAAAACCGCGCTACAGAGAGGGTACTCGTACTGCAACCAAATATCAAAATACTGAATGGCCGTAAAGCAGGATTCATGACAGGATATTATCGATCCTTTGCTTCGGAACCAACCCAACCTCGAGACCCCAGGTGGCTGCACCGATCACTCACCACCGCAAATCCCCTTGCGTCTACCTCCCGTCTCTACCCCGAAGGCACCGCACACCCGACACGTGGTTCTCTGCCATTTCGATGTCCTTGTGCAAGGTCTTGAAATTCAACATCTTGACGCGAAAAAACATCGCTCATTTTCCTCAACCCGTATTTAACGTACCTGGCAAAAGCAAAGCCGAGAAAAGCACCGTGGTTATCTTCATGGTGAGGCCGTTGGCGTAGACCACCTCACACGCAAGCTTCGGCAACAACAGGTAGTAGCACGGCCACTACTTCCAGCTCAAACCTCAATTGTGAGGCAGGCGCCCTGGTCGGGATCCCTGAATAATACCGCCATCCATAGAATACGAAACCCGTTTTTTGTCTTACTTCTCTTCAGCTATGATTCTGCATTTCCAGCAGGAGCAGCGAGAGGTCTTGCTCGCGCCATTAGAAGCGTTCAGAGCAAACCCCCTGCACTTGGACCCTCCTCCGTACTCTTCTTGTTGATCTCGGCACGACGCTCGATCGGGGTTGGCTGGAGGAAGCTAGGCGGAGTCGGTCTCTCGGTTGAGGGATCAACGTACTTGGATACACATGGCCCCTTCACCTGATTCATGTCGTCGTTCGAGAATTCGGAGACGACGATCAACGTGCGTGGTAGCATCCCCTGCTGCCTATCTCACAGTCCTTGCTCTGCAGCTGGCTCTCTCCTCTGGCTATGGACCCACGGCGTGGACGAACCCACGCCGTGGCGTGGTGTCCATGAATTACGGGGGCAGCGTGCCTGGCTGGGCAAGCCGCGAGCGTCGCTCTCTGGACTACCAGCTCGGCGGCTGTCCTGCTGAGGTCTCCAACTCTCTCCGTGAGTACGTCTCGGTACAGTTTAAACAGTCTGTACGAAGCATGGCGCGAGACACGAGTCCTCGTACCGACTCGTGCAGCACTCACGCACTTACAGCTACTGATCCAAGCACGCGTGGTTAGAGAGATTGGAGGTTGATGTACTGCTGTAGCATGAGTGATCTGTGTTGTGGTCCGTCGCATAACCGGTATAAACACCGGTACACCGGTAAACGTCGTCCGGTGTTCAGTACCTGGCTACCCCTCCTGGTCAACAGGTATACGTACAGAGCAGCAGTACACAGCAGTAAGGATACTCGTAATGAGAGAGCGAGAGAGAGCCGCTGGCCCACAAGGGAACGCCCATCCGGTCGTGCTCCAATTTATACTGGGCGGCAAGCGGTAGCGTGCGCAGTGCGCAGGACCAGTGCAGTCCGCAATGGGCAAGCAGTCCATGTTTCTCATTTTCTCATGTTCAAATAGCTTCACGTCTTCACCTGCGCTCGTGTCGGAATTTGCATTTTCATCTTTTTTTGCGGCGTGGGTCGTACGTTTTTTGTCGCACCAGCTTGAAATTTGAAATTAACGTTTGCTCTTGTAAACCCCAACCCGCGTGCATGAGTCCACAGACAGCCCAAAGACCCCCCCCCCCCCCCACCTCCTCCCGAACCCCCCTGCACGCCCACAGCTATCACAGCGATATTTTCTACCAGGTACTTGGTATTTGAGCCGTTAAATTTGACGTTGACAACGTCAACGCGAATCGAGAAACCGAACGAACGAAAAGCCAGAACGCGGAACGCGGCGTTTTTGCGTTGTGGCGTGTTCTTTGTGGTGTGTGGCTTCCAGTGTGGATAATACCAGTTACGAGCTAATGATGCACAACAGCAGTGGGTATCCCTATTTAAGAGCATATCGTGACAAGCCAAAACAAGCGCTCTTAACTACACATTGCTCTTTATCTGTGGTGGGCAATATATAGCTTTTAGTACAGGCTGGACATGCCGATTTGACCGCTCTTAAATCCCGAATGCTCTTATCTTGGGCACTCTCTCTTAAATCGGGGTACCCACTGTACTACTGTATATAGGAAACAGAAAGTCCGAGCCTCTGGTGTTCTCTCTCTTACGAGCGAAACGAAAGTTAACGAAAGCGAGTGCTTGTGTCGCCCAGCAGGCAGCCGTCAGCCCTCGGCACTAAGCACTCTCACTCTCGGCATTCAGCAAGGTCGTCCACCGCGCCAACCCTTAACCCACAACTGTCTCTGTGCGGTATCGGTATCGGTACCCGGTACCCGGTACTAAGCGCGCTTTTCTCCCAGTGGTCGTCTTGAAGAGTGCAGGTGTCATGTTCAATGCTAACATTAAGGTTTACCGCCGTCCGGGGCCTCTGCCACCTGCCATGCCGTCGGTAACATCAGTTCTTGAGTGCTGTGAGTGCCGTCGGTGTGTGTGTGTGAGTGCCGTCAGTGCCAACGGTGTGTGAGTGCGTCAGTCCCGTCGGTGTGTCGGTGGGTGCCGTCGGTATGCGGGTGCCGTCGGTATGCGGGTGTCGCTGGTGCAATCGGTGTGTGAGTGTCGTCGGTATATACCATCGGTTTGCGAGTGTCGTTGGTGCCGTCGGTGCCGTCGGTGTGCGTGAGTGCCGTCGGTGGCATTGACGATTGTTCCCACCTTCCACCCCCCTTCCCTCTCTAAGGCCCACCTCCACCCGCGCCACCTACCCCTACCTACTACCCTACCCCTACCCCCCACTCCACCCCAACCCACCCCAAACTCAAGCCCAACGGCTCGCCAACACTGTTTTTGTTGTTATTGATTCGTTGTTTCCGCAGTTGAACGACGACGCTTGCGGGTGATGGCCTCCATAGACGCGGGGGCGGAGGGAGGCGGTATAGCGATGCCCCAGGAGGGGCGGGGCGGTGGACGCATGGCTGGCAGCAACAACACCAATAGCAATAGTAATAATAACAGTAACAACAGCAACAAGAAGAAGAGCATCGTCTCAAGCGATGTGGAGAGCGACAACCTGTACTCCGTGCTAGGCCTGCCCGTCGGCTCTACGGCAGCACAGATCAAGGTACAAACAGTAGACAAGTCACTACTCGTACGTACTAAGGGCCGTTTGTTTCGAGGGGTGTGTTTTTGTCCTAATTTTCCTGATTTTCGTGTAGCATTTTCCTGTTTTTTTTTTGTATTTCATTATTTTCCTGGTTTTATTCCCTAAAAGACGAAATCTACGTATGCGTTCCTGATTTTTTGTCCTCTGTTGAATTTCCTGGTTTAGGAAATGCTGCGTCTTTTTTCCTCGTTTTTATTTTTTCTAGATTATTTTTACTCAAGAAAAAGAGGAAAACCACGGAAAAAAAACATCGATAATAACGGCCTTTAGTGTGTACAACACCACGGCGTTCTGTAAAAAAGCCCTGTTTGAAATTTGAGAGACAAAAAAAATGCCCAGAAAACCCATGTGTAATGCCTATCAAGTGTATACTAAACCTGGTCAGCCGCCTTCGCACCAGGAGAGTACCGAACACCCCCCTCCCACCATTGGTGTTTTTTGTTTCCCCCCTGTGTTGTCAATTGTCACGGTATATATGGCAACCACGCAGAACGCCTACCGACAGATGGCCCAACGGGTGCACCCAGACTCCGACGGGGGGAACGCCGACAGAGATAAGTTTGAAGCTGTCACAGCGGCCTACGACGTGCTGTCCGACCCGGGGAAGCGATCCACCTACGACCAGGTATATTGGCGTGTGTTTTATGGCGTGATTTTGGCATGCTTGTGGGGTGTTTGTGGAAGGACTTGTGGGATGTTTTTTGGGAGGGAGTTTTGGGGGGGGGGGTTGGAAGGGCTTGTGGAGGGGGCCCCGAGTGGGCGCTTGCTTTCCCCGTGGAACTGGTTTCGTGCGACGACTCCCGGACCACGATGAGGAAGACCGGCGCGTATTCGCAAACTATCGACGTGCAAGAGTCCCCACACCTCACCCCACCCCACCCTACTCCCCTATCCGATGCCCCTACACCAAGCACCTTACTCGACCCACCCACACTACCTCTCACCCTACCTACCCACACGTGCATACCTACCCACCCCAACCCTACTACTCCTACCCTACCTACCTACCCTACCCTACCCTACCCCCCTACCCTCCTAACCGCCCTGCCCTACCCTACCCTACCCTACCCTACCCTACCCTACCCTACCCTACCCTACCCTATACTACATTACGTACCCTATCGTCCTAATCCGTCAAAATGCGCCCGAATCCGTCAATTTTGGTCCGAATCCGTGAAAAGGGGTTGGCGATGAAGGGTTTCGTAGACAAGGTGAAGGCCGGCAACTGGGGCAAGACTTTGATGGCGGTGGCGAACCTCGGGGCGGCGGCCACCTCGGTAGGCGTTTCGGCGGGGGTGGCGGCGGCGCAGCCCCTGGCCAAGGACCTGGCGCGAGGCTTTGAGGACTTCACTGTTAAGGGGCTGCAGTCGGCTAAGCCCGTGGAGGTGTGTGTGTATGTGTGTGCGGTGTCTTCTGGTCCCTTTCGAGGCGTACCCCACGTTTGTGGTGGGAAACTACTTGGATATAGTGTGGGTCGTTCTTGCCGTCACCGAAGGGTTATTGGAAGGTTAAGGTTACTAAAGCTGTTGGTCGGCACGACTTAAACCCTTAAGAACTGGTCCCCCGTTTCTGGGGACAAACTACTTGGAATTAGTGTGGGATAAGTTTTTTTCCGAGTTCTGAATGAGTTAAGTCAACCCAACCATTACGGGCGGGCATAGTAAGTAGGGCCTACGGTACACCCAAAAACCTACATATATTTACCTATTTTTACTATTAATATCAATATTTGGTCCTATTTACTATGGTCCCCCGTAATAGTTTTCAAACGGACTAACTAATAGTTAGTTGCTTCCCGGAGGTGCCGACTATCCGACTTATTGGGGATCCATTCTTGTAGGGGAAGGATTGTTCAATGCGGGATATATTTATTTATTTTTTGCGGCGGGGTCACCTCGGGGGGCTAATTTGGCTCGCTTCGCTCACGCGTCAGGGGTGCTCCAACATTTTTCTGAGAAGAACTTATTCGAGGGACTCTACTCCTCACACTTACCCGGACCTTGAAGAAAAAAGGAAAGCGTGGCCCGATGGTCAAGCTCATACATACCGAATTAACACTGTCTTGTAGAACAAAACCTGCGTTCCGACTCATTGTTACGGTGGACCATAGTAAATACTAGTAAATAGGACCTACGGTACACACAAAAACCTATACAGTTTCCCATTTTTACTATAACAACAGTATTATAGTCCTCCGTAGTGGAGCAATGCCCTTATGGGGGTGGCGGCTTATAGTATATAGTCCTCCGTAATAGAGCAATGCCCTTGTAGGGGTGGCGGCTTGTAGTATACAGTCCTCCGTAATAGAGCAATGCCCTTATATTAATAGTATATAGTCCTCCGTAATAGAGCAATGCCCTTATAGGGGTGGCGGCTTATAGTATACAGTCCTCCGCAATAGAGCAATGCCCTTGTAGTATATAGTCCTCCGTAATAGAGCAATGGTAGTAGACCTCCGTATAGTCCTCCGTTATAGAGCAATATGCCCTTATAGTAGTCCTCCGTATAGTCCTCCGTAATTAGAGCAATGCCCTTATAGGGGTGGCGGCTTATAGTATATACTATTAAGCGCCACCCCTATAAGGGCATTGCTCTATTACGGAGGACTATATACTACAAGGGCATTGCTCTATTGCGGAGGACTGTATACTATAAGCCGCCACCCCTATAAGGGCATTGCTCTATTACGGAGGACTATATACTATTAATATAAGGGCATTGCTCTATTACGGAGGACTGTATACTACAAGCCGCCACCCCTACAAGGGCATTGCTCTATTACGGAGGACTATATACTATAAGCCGCCACCCCCATAAGGGCATTGCTCCACTACGGAGGACTACATGCTATAAGCCGGCCACAGTATAAGGGATTTGCTCTACTAACGGAGACTATGCCCTATAGTAGTCTCACGATAGTCCTCAGTAGTAGGAATGGCTATAGGGGGGGCGGCTTATTTTTCTGGGACTCATCACATGAGGAGGAGTTCAATTAGCCATATATGCCGAAGAGGTCTGTTTCGCGCAATGCGGCAACATTTGATTATACTGATTGTACTAGCATAGGACCTACAATATACCAGTAATGCCTAGAACAATAGACCCACATTTATATTTCCATATATGCCGGTAGTTGCTCACTTGAGAAGCTCACGGGCACAAAAATAAAGCTGGGAGGGGAAACCTAACTGCAACCCTTTATGTAATACCGTGGGATGAGTCTCTATTGGGTATGGTGCGGGTTTCGTACTTTGATGTGGCGTTACGTGAACGATGTGTTGTCCTGTCGGCGGTTGTGGTGTGCTCTCGTAGTGTTGCCATATTCATCGCGCGTCAGTATGCGTTTTTGTTTGTCTGTTTGTTTGTTTGGTTTGTTTTTGTTGTGTGTTTGTTTGTTTGTTTGTTTTTTTTTTTGTTTTGTTTGTTTGTTTTGTGTTTGTTTGTTTGTTTTGTTTGTTTGTTTGTTTTGTTTTGATTGTTTGTTTGTTTGTTTGTTTGTTTTGTTTTTTTCTTGTGTGCAGGCGGTGGAGGTCTGGCAAGAGAGAGCAGCCGGGCGAGGAACATAGCTCGAGCACAACGAAGGTACCGTACTTCGTCTTGAATGACAGAGTAGAGGACAGTTCAGTATCGTAAAAAAAGGCAAAGTGGTACTGCTAGAAATCGGTGTAACTAGTAGCGGACAAGCGTAGGTTAGGTAGGGTAGAGATGGGATAGGGAGAGTGAGAAAAAGGTAAGGGTAGGGTAGGGTAGGGTAAAGTAGGGTAATAAGGTAGGGTAGTGTTAGGGTAAGGTAGGGGTAGGGTAGGGGTAAGGGTAGCATAGGGTAAGGTAGGGAGTGGTAGGGGGTTAGGGTAGGGTAGGGTAGTGAGGGGTAGGTAGGGTAGATGCAGAGTAGTAGAGTACGTGCTCTCTGGATAATGCGTTCGAGGCATCAGCCGCTACGCTTCTTGTTGTTTAGCGGTCCTGTTATTAGGTTTTGCACGAGCAATCAGGATGTCTTGTGACTCACCCCCCCCCCCCYCCTGCCCTATAAATATATGATATATTTATAGGTTGGGTTGGCGTCGGTTGGCAACGACGCTGTAAAACACGCAACTCGCTGCGTGAGCTAGACAACCAGGGTGCCGTTTTATTTTTATTTATTTTTGGCGGTCACCAAAGCTGGCGGTCGAGTAGATCATTTGTGCGGGGTGGAGAACCTTTGCTCCGCACAAGGGGAATGGTCGTACCACGTAGTGTTAATATGGTAAGGCATCCGCGAGGCAGTTACATAGTAAAACCCATTGCTGTCTCCGGAAGTGGCCACACCAGAAATTAAATTAACTCATTGAAGCTGTCGTCCATATGCAAGTCCGCCTCAGAGGCGGTTCTTAGCAGGATGCAGCTCACCCTCCATGCGACTCGCCCAATACCTCACGGCGCTTCGCGCTTGGTGCAAGCAATGTCTGCCTGGTTGGTGAAAACCCAACGTGCTCCGTCCCGGCATTGTAGGGATGCGAGGGTCTATGGTCATATGACTACGGCCGTGCACGACTTGAGTACACACCCCCCCCCCACCCCCCATCAGCCATTAGCCCAACTGTAGGTGACTCCGGCGAAAGCACGGGCGCCGATGTCAGACGCGCGAGCGGGGGGCGTGGGGAGGCGCCCTCTAGGGAACGGAACGTTCGAAATACTTTAACAAGCATCGAACATATGATATGATACTCGTACTCGAAATCCAAACGACTTTCGGAACTCAGAACCCAATTACAGCAGCAGTATCCCAAAAAGTGAAAGACATTGTCTCGCCGTTCCCTAACGACGCTCCCTGCTTGCGTCATACCTAGGCCTGTGTGTGTTGGCTAACTAAATATAAGCCCCTGCCGACTAGTTTATTTTGGGCTTAAGTATTACAGTTTAGATGCGCGCGGTAAACAAGCGAAGTTCTGCAGCTAACTGTATCACCTAGCCAACCAACTGTAACACGTAAGCCAACTAAACAACTAGTTGGCTGACTTGCGCGCGTTTGTGGCCCGTCGTGCTATTTATTGGTCAAGACGATGTCTACTTGTTGCCTTATTTCGTCACTCAACTAATTTTGTACCACTCCGTAAAGAGTAGCGCATAACACTTAAAATGACAAACGCCCTTAACCCTTGGCCGAATTTCGAGACACCGGGCAGACAGAGTGCAAACAAACGCCAAGAGATGCGCGCGCCTACGTACGTACGTAAATGTGCTCGATGAGATGTCTCTCCCCAAAGCCGCCAGTTTTTGTTGTGTGTTGCCCTCCTTCTTGAGGAGAAAATCGGCTCGGAAAGGGTGTCGTCTTATCGTCTTGATTACCTTATACGGTAGCCACTGTTACGGCCCTAACCATGCCGCTGGCGATATTGCTTTCGATATTAATATTGCTGCTGCTGCTGCTGCTGCGCGCCTGTTGGGTGTGTTTGTTTGTTTGTTTTGTCTTGTTGGACGGAAGATGGCCGCGCTGGACCAGCGGGCCGGAGAGGCGATGGCGGAGGCGGCCGCGCTGGAGGAGACGAGGGAGAAACGCCTCCAGGAGCAGAAAGACTGGAACGTTACCCTAGCCGCGACTCAGAAGGTGAGAAAAATTACTATTAATACTGGAACCGACACTGTAAGTGCAACTGTATGTGTAACGGTAAGTGTGTAACTGTAAGTGTAACTGCATGTGTAACTGTAACTGTAACTGTAACTGTAACTGTAACTGTAACCGTAACTACATCTGTAGCAACGTTATGCCACGGGCATGTCCATTGCAGTTATCGTTGGGGTCGCCTCGTGCACCGGACGCTACTATACCCTGCTATTTTTTTTCCGGTGTACCGATACGAAGTATACCGTATGACAAAGGTAAGCATAACGTAAGCTTAAGGTGCCATTTCTCCACAAAGGAGAGGGGGCCAAACTTGAGAACAACACATTTTTCGGGGAGGGGGGGGGAAGTCTAAACGAGGCATTTCCAAAAAAAGACACAGCCTGTCGCGGCATTGACTCCTGGCCTTCCCGTTGTTGAACAGTCGAGCGCTGAAAATCCTGTGCGAGAAACCAAAGCCCTTTACGGAGTACCTACTGCGCTACTACAGCAGTTGTAGTTATCACCGGGGGTCTCCCCCGTGTACCGATGTTCCACTCCGGAGGGGAACCTTGTGTACTTGGTATCGTTACGTTACGTTCACAAATACTCGCCAGCGGTGAGTTTCGGTCGATTGAGTGGTTGATGTGATACTCAGCTGTGCAAACTGCACTTGGCACTCTTGTGCAATTTGTTTTGTCTGTGTGTCCGCGTTTTTCGCGCGTATCATAGGAAACCGGCGAGAAGGAGCAAGCTTTGCTAGAGATTCGCTCGAGGGTGGAGGAGGCGGGGAAGGTGGTGAGCGACAGCAGGACGAAGGAGCAGGAGGCGATGGAGAAGTTTCGGCGATCGAAGCTCGCTCGCGACACCTTCGTGCAAGGTGAGGGCTCGATATGTATCATCGATGGGTCTTTGCTGGACCTGGTGGGGTTCGTGGAGTTGATGGTTGGTAGACGGACTATATTAGCTGAGAACCATGCCGTCGTGTCTGTTAGGTTACTGTTTACCCCGTACCCCCTTAAGAAATGGTCCCGCGAATTTTGGAGACAAACTACTTGGAAATAGGGGGGGACMTTTTTTTTTCATACTTATTATAGAACTGCAGTCCCGTTTTGGGGACAAATTACTTAGAATTAGAGTGGTTTGTCTCCAAAACGGGACTGCAGTTCTAAAAGGGCTAAGAACCGGTCGCACGTTTTTTGGGGGCGGACTACTTGGAAATAGTGTGGGCTCGTAAGTTAAGGCTTAAGGGGGAACATAGTGCATACCACTATGTCCCTGAATATATGTTGTTGTTGTTGTTGTTGTTGTTGTCTTCACATTAAACCCGTTGTTTCTACTCAACCACATCAGTACACCCAGTGCCTGTCCTGATTCCCAGTCCTAGAGAGATACAAATTCTGTGGTCACAGACTGAAACAGAGAAAAAACGAAACAAAATAAACGCAAATTAATGGGTAGAGCAAGTGAGATGCGTGACGTACCGGGTACGAGAACACAGCGACACGAGCCGAACCAAAAAATAAGAACAAAAAAGACAAATAAAAAACAAATTCTGAAATGAAACAGAATACAAATGACGCAGGGAGACAGAAGCATATGCACCGTTTTTTATTGAGTATTATGTATGAAATACGCCTATACTTATGGAAAGAGTGCCATTAATAGTAATCAGGATACAAAATATGCTTGGTGAAAACCGAATTTGACTATTTGGGTAGAATATAGTACAGTAATCAGGACAAATGTTGCTTGGTAAAATATGCTAATACTACTTGGAATATTAGGTGTTTGTAGTGTGTATCGTGATGGATACCGAAGTTACTATTTTATTTTTTTTTGTTTTTTTTTCCAAATGGATGTTTTTTTTAATTCGTTAAAACGGGCCCTTAATTCGGGCCCTTACTATGGTCCCCCCGTAATATGAATAGTCGTAACTAAGATCCGGGATCAACATCGTACATAGATACTGTAGTAGGTTCTTGCCCTCCCCTCTCGCCACACGAAATAGTAGCGAGAAAATTCGGTCGCTATCTTAGGGGATAGATGGTGGCCACAGGCGGCGAAACAGGAACGGGGTAAGATTAATAGCAAAACGTTTCTTTGTAATATATGGAAACAACGTAATGAGCGCCCTAAGTGTTGGAGGTGTCTCTATTAGGAGTAGCGGAACGGTGCTCCGTCTCGAAAGGGATGCGTGGTCAATGGTCAAATGACTAAGGCAAGCAACAAATGAGTACGCCCCCTCCCCCCCCCCAGCACGAAAAAAAATAGGGGGGGATCCCTAAAACCTAGTGAAAAAAAAGGAACAAAAAACGGGAAAGAAATGGTTTTCGCTCATTTCGTCCTGTGATCACAGCGATCCGGTTTGTTTTTGATTCTGNGTGCTGTGCTGTGCTGTGCTGTGCTGTGCTGTGCTGTGCTGTGCTGTGCTGTGCTGTGCTGTGCTGTGCTGTGCTGTGCTGTGCCTCTCGGGCGTGTATGACGACGGATGTGGGTTAGATCTATCGCAAGGGCTGGCCTACCTCTCCGACGCGGATCTGTTCACCTCCAGGCTATTCGATTCTTCGAGGGTAAGCGTAACGGGTAACGGTTGCGGTAACGGTATCGGTAACTCGGTATCAGTAATTTTTTAGAGTGGCGGTAAGGGGAAAGGGTACCGGTAACGGTAAAAGTACCTGTGCGGGTATGGAAAAGGCTGAGAGCAAGGGGAAAGGGTACCGGTATCGGTGACTGCATGTGAACGGAGGAGGATAAGGCGGAAAGGGTAACGGTTTTGGTAGCGGCAACGGTAACAGTAACCGTAAGGGTATGCGAAAAGGTGAGGGTAAGGGTAACGGGTAACGGTATCGGTAACGGGTAACGGTATCGGTAACGGCATCGGTAACGGTAACGATATCGGTAAGAGTAACTGCAAGGGTATATGAAAGGGCCAGGGTTAGTTCGGGGAGAAGTAACGTCAAACGGTAACTGGAACGGTAAGAATAACGACGATAGAGGTGCTGCACCATGCTAAGGTTATGCCTTATAAGGGTGGTCGCTTGAGGAGCTCTCTATGCCTTTTACCCTAAAACTGATTTAGGACGAAAATAAAAGTGCTATATACCCGAGGGACAATACCACTGCCTAACTATACCATAAACGATATTGCAACACGATGGTGAAAGTGAAAGGCTGACGAGTTTAGGTCAAGGAACCATTTTAGCCAAAAAAAGGTATACCCTACACCTCTATCGTAGCAAGCGTCTGCAGGCGTGTGCGAAAGCGCGAGGGATAGGGTAACGATGTCGGTATCGGTAACGGTAAGAGTAACTGCCATTGAGTGTGTGAAACGGTGAGGATGAGGGTAACGGTATCGGTAGCAGTAACGGTACCGGTAACTGTAAGGGTTTTGTGAAAGGGTGAGGGTACGGGGAACGGGGTAGCGGTATCGGTAACGGTAACAATGAGAGTAACTGTAAGAGTGTGCGAAAGTACGAGGGAAAGGGGAGAGGTAACGGTTGTTGGTAACGGTCAGAGTAACTGTAAGGTTGTGTGGAAGCTCGCGAGGGTGAAGGGAAAAGGTAACGCGATCGGTATCGGTAACGATCGGGTAAGTATGGCGGCAAGGGTAAGGCAAGGGTAACGGTAGGGTAAGGGTAAGGGTGCGAGTAAAGTCAAGGATAAGCCAACGGGGCAAACGCAAGTGAGGGTAGGGGTAAGATTTTTGTAGTAACCCCAGCCCAAACCCTAACCCTGTCGCCGGCGTCCATGAATCACCCCCTCCACCTCTCCCGTTGGTTTGCTTTCTCTGTCCAGGGTCGTGACGGCGGAATCTTCCCGCAACGGTACGCGGAGTCCATCGCCTCCAGAGCGACCGCTGTGGCAAATCGACACCCAGCCAAGACAAAGTGAGCAACGTGGCGTGGCGAAATGTATCGAGACGAAAGCGAACTAAGCAAACCCAAACTAACCCCAAACGTCCTAAACCAATCCGCATGCACGCGCACAATCCAACACACTCACCCACCCACTCATCCCACGCGATCGACCCAAACCAACCCAACCCTACTTTACCCTACTTTATCCTACCCTACCCTACCCTACCCCACCCTGCCCTGCCCTACCCTACCCTACCCTACCCTACACTACCCTACCCTACCCTACCCTACCCTATACTACATTACGTACCCTATCGTCCTAATCCGTCAAAATGCGCCCGAATCCGTCAATTTTGGTCCGAATCCGTGAAAAGGGGTTGGCGATGAAGGGTTTCGTAGACAAGGTGAAGGCCGGCAACTGGGGCAAGACTTTGATGGCGGTGGCGAACCTCGGGGCGGCGGCCACCTCGGTAGGCGTTTCGGCGGGGGTGGCGGCGGCGCAGCCCCTGGCCAAGGACCTGGCGCGAGGCTTTGAGGACTTCACTGTTAAGGGGCTGCAGTCGGCTAAGCCCGTGGAGGTGTGTGTGTATGTGTGTGCGGTGTCTTCTGGTCCCTTTCGAGGCGTACCCCACGTTTGTGGTGGGAAACTACTTGGATATAGTGTGGGTCGTTCTTGCCGTCACCGAAGGGTTATTGGAAGGTTAAGGTTACTAAAGCTGTTGGTCGGCACGACTTAAACCCTTAAGAACTGGTCCCCCGTTTCTGGGGACAAACTACTTGGAATTAGTGTGGGATAAGTTTTTTTCCGAGTTCTGAATGAGTTAAGTCAACCCAACCATTACGGGCGGGCATAGTAAGTAGGGCCTACGGTACACCCAAAAACCTACATATATTTACCTATTTTTACTATTAATATCAATATTTGGTCCTATTTACTATGGTCCCCCGTAATAGTTTTCAAACGGACTAACTAATAGTTAGTTGCTTCCCGGAGGTGCCGACTATCCGACTTATTGGGGATCCATTCTTGTAGGGGAAGGATTGTTCAATGCGGGATATATTTATTTATTTTTTGCGGCGGGGTCACCTCGGGGGGCTAATTTGGCTCGCTTCGCTCACGCGTCAGGGGTGCTCCAACATTTTTCTGAGAAGAACTTATTCGAGGGACTCTACTCCTCACACTTACCCGGACCTTGAAGAAAAAAGGAAAGCGTGGCCCGATGGTCAAGCTCATACATACCGAATTAACACTGTCTTGTAGAACACAACCTGCGTTCCGACTCATTGTTACGGTGGACCATAGTAAATACTAGTAAATAGGACCTACGGTACACACAAAAACCTATACAGTTTCCCATTTTTACTATAACAACAGTATTATAGTCCTCCGTAGTGGAGCAATGCCCTTATGGGGGTGGCGGCTTATAGTATATAGTCCTCCGTAATAGAGCAATGCCCTTGTAGGGGTGGCGGCTTGTAGTATACAGTCCTCCGTAATAGAGCAATGCCCTTATATTAATAGTATATAGTCCTCCGTAATAGAGCAATGCCCTTATAGGGGTGGCGGCTTATAGTATACAGTCCTCCGCAATAGAGCAATGCCCTTGTAGTATATAGTCCTCCGTAATAGAGCAATGGTAGTAGACCTCCGTATAGTCCTCCGTTATAGAGCAATATGCCCTTATAGTAGTCCTCCGTATAGTCCTCCGTAATAGAGCAATGCCCTTATAGGGGTGGCGGCTTATAGTATAAGCCGCCACCCCTATAAGGGCATTGCTCTATTACGGAGGACTATAAAAATATATTACGGAGGACTATATACTATAAGCCGCCACCCCTATAAGGGCATTGCTCTATTACGGAGGACTATACGGAGACTACTAGAAGGGCATTTCTCTATTGCGGAGGACTATATACTATAAGCCGCCACCCCTATAAGGGCATTGTTCTACTACGGAGGACTATATACTATAAGCCGCCACCCCTATAAGGACATTGCTCCATTACGGAGGACTACATGCTATAAGCCGCCACCCCTATAAGGGCATTGCTCTACTACGGAGGACTATGCCCTTATAGTAGTCCTCCGTATAGTCCTCCGTAGTAGAGCAATGCCCTTATAGGGGGGGCGGCTTATTTTTCTGAACTCCTCACATGAGGAGGAGCTCAATAAGCCATATATGCCGAAGAAGGTCTGTTCGCGCAATCCGGCCAACATTTGATTATACTGATTGTATAGCATAGGACCTACATATACCAGTAATCCTAGAACAAATAGACCCAACAAATTTATATTTCCATATATGCCGGTAGTTGCTCACTTGAGAAGCTCAACCGGGCACAAAAAATAATGCCTCGGGAGGGGAAACCTAACTGCAACCCCTTTATGGTATACCGTGGGATGAGTCTCTATTGGGTATGGTGCGGGTTTCGTACTACTTGATGTGCGTTACGTCGAACGAATGTGTTGTCCTGTCGGCGGCTTCGTGGCTGTGGCTCTCGTCAGTGTGCCAATATTCATCGGCGTGTCAGTATCGTTTTTGTTTGTCTGTTTGTTTGTTTGTTTGTTTGTTTGTGTGTTTGTTTGTTTGTTTGTTTGTTTGTTTGTTTGTTTGTTTGTGTGTTTGTTTGTTTGTTTGTTTGTTTGTTTGTTTTGATTGTTTGTTTGTTTGTTTGTTTGTTTTGTTTTTTCTTGTGTGCAGGCGGTGGAGGCTCTGGCAAGAGAGCAGCAGGCCGTGGCGAGGAACAAGCTCGAGGCACAACGCAAGGTACCGTACCTTCGTCTTGAATGACAAGAGTAGAGGACAGTTCAGTATCGTAAAAAAAGCAAAGTGGTACTGCTAGAATACGGTGTAACTGTAGCGGACAACAGCGTAGGTTAGGGTAGGGTAAGATGGGATAGGGTAGAGTGAGAGTAGGGTAGGGTAGGGTAGGGTAAAGTAGGGTATAAGGTAGGGTAGTGTAGGGTAAGGTAGGGTAGGGTAGGGTAGGGTAGCATAGGGTAAGGTAGGGAGTAAGGTAGGGGGTAGGGTAGGGTAGGGTAGTGAGGGGGTAGAGTAGGGTAGATGCAGAGTAGATAGAGTACCGTGCTCTCTGGATCAATGGCGTTCGAGGCATCAGCCGCCCTACGCTCTTGTGTTTAGCGTTCCTGTTGATAGGTTTGCCACGCAGCATCACGGTGTCTTCGTGACTCACCCCCCCCCCGCGTGCCCTGCCCCCCCCCCTATAAATATATTATATTTATAGGTTGGGTTGGCGTCGGTTGGCAACGACGCTGTAAAACACGCTACTCGCTGCGTGAGCTAGACAACCAGGGTGCCGTTTTTTTTTGTTATTTTTTTTTGGCGGTCACCAAAGCTGGCGGTCGAGTAGATCATTTGTGCGGGGTGGAGAACCTTTGCTCCGCACAAGGGGAATGGTCGTTTCACGTAGTGTTAATATGGTAAGGCGTCCGCGAGGCAGTTACATAGTAAAACCCATTGCTGTCTCCGGATGTGGCCACACCAGAAATTAAATTAACTCATTGAAGCTGTCGTCCATATGCAAGTCCGCCTCAGAGGCGGTTCTTAGCAGGATGCAGCTCACCCTCCATGCGACTCGCCCAATACCTCACGGCGTTTCGCGCTTGGTGCAAGCAATGTCTGCCTGGTTGGTGAAAACCCAACGCGCTCCGTCCCGGCATTGTAGGGATGCGAGGGTCTATGGTCATATGACTACGGCCGTGCACAACATGAGTACACCCCCCCCCCCGCGTGCCCCTGCCTGTTCGGGTTAAACCACGGTGCTGTACCTCGTGGCATTGTAATAGCTACTAGCTACGTATGCTGTTTTACCGGGATACGTCTTGTCTGACGCTGCTGTAGAGGGGCCGCTGCCTCAAGCATGACGTTTCTTGATGTGATGCGCCTATCCCCAGCAGTTACCACCCGTCGATCGACTCTTGCCACGGCTTGTCTTATCTTGCGTCGCCTTGCCTTGCGTCGCCTTGCGCCATAGCACATTGTCTCGCCGTTCCCTAACGACGCTCCCTGCTTGCGTCATACCTAGGCCTGTGTGTGTTGGCTAACTAAATATAAGCCCCTGCCGACTAGTTTATTTTGGGCTTAAGTATTACAGTTTAGATGCGCGCGGTAAACAAGCGAAGTTCTGCAGCTAACTGTATCACCTAGCCAACCAACTGTAACACGTAAGCCAACTAAACAACTAGTTGGCTGACTTGCGCGCGTTTGTGGCCCGTCGTGCTATTTATTGGTCAAGACGATGTCTACTTGTTGCCTTATTTCGTCACTCAACTAATTTTGTACCACTCCGTAAAGAGTAGCGCATAACACTTGAGATGACACACCCTTAACCCTTGGCCGAATTTCGAGACACCGGGCAGACAGAGTGCAAACAAACGCCAAGAGATGCGCGCGCCTACGTACGTACGTAAATGTGCTCGATGAGATGTCTCTCCCCAAAGCCGCCAGTTTTTGTTGTGTGTTGCCCTCCTTCTTGAGGAGAAAATCGGCTCGGAAAGGGTGTCGTCTTATCGTCTTGATTACCTTATACGGTAGCCACTGTTACGGCCCTAACCATGCCGCTGGCGATATTGCTTTCGATATTAATATTGCTGCTGCTGCTGCTGCTGCGCGCCTGTTGGGTGTGTTTGTTTGTTTGTTTTGTCTTGTTGGACGGAAGATGGCCGCGCTGGACCAGCGGGCCGGAGAGGCGATGGCGGAGGCGGCCGCGCTGGAGGAGACGAGGGAGAAACGCCTCCAGGAGCAGAAGGACTGGAACGTTACCCTAGCCGCGACTCAGAAGGTGAGAAAAGTTGCTATTAATACTGGAACCGACACTGCAAGTGTAACTGTAAGTGTAACTGTAGCTGTAACTGTAACTGTAACTGTAACTGTAACCGTAACTGTAACTGTAACTGTAACTGTAACCGTAACTACATCTGTAGCAACGTTATGCCATGGGCATGTCCATTGCAGTTTTCGTTGGGGTCGCCTCGTGCACCGGGCGCTATTATACCCTGTTATTTTACCGGTGTACCGATACGAAGTATACCGTATGACAAAGGTAAGCATAACGTAAGCTTAAGGTGCCATTTCTCCACAAAGGAGAGGGGGCCAAACTTGAGAACAACACATTTTTCGGGGAGGGGGGGGGAAGTCTAAACGAGGCATTTCCAAAAAAAGACACAGCCTGTCGCGGCATTGACTCCTGGCCTTCCCGTTGTTGAACAGTCGAGCGCTGAAAATCCTGTGCGAGAAACCAAAGCCCTTTACGGAGTACCTACTGCGCTACTACAGCAGTTGTAGTTATCACCGGGGGTCTCCCCCGTGTACCGATGTTCCACTCCGGAGGGGAACCTTGTGTACTTGGTATCGTTACGTTACGTTCACAAATACTCGCCAGCGGTGAGTTTCGGTCGATTGAGTGGTTGATGTGATACTCAGCTGTGCAAACTGCACTTGGCACTCTTGTGCAATTTGTTTTGTCTGTGTGTCCGCGTTTTTCGCGCGTATCATAGGAAACCGGCGAGAAGGAGCAAGCTTTGCTAGAGATTCGCTCGAGGGTGGAGGAGGCGGGGAAGGTGGTGAGCGACAGCAGGACGAAGGAGCAGGAGGCGATGGAGAAGTTTCGGCGATCGAAGCTCGCTCGCGACACCTTCGTGCAAGGTGAGGGCTCGATATGTATCATCGATGGGTCTTTGCTGGACCTGGTGGGGTTCGTGGAGTTGATGGTTGGTAGACGGACTATATTAGCTGAGAACCATGCCGTCGTGTCTGTTAGGTTACTGTTTACCCCGTACCCCCTTAAGAAATGGTCCCGCGAATTTTGGAGACAAACTACTTGGAAATAGGGGGGGACCTTTTTTTTTCATACTTATTATAGAACTGCAGTCCCGTTTTGGGGACAAATTACTTAGAATTAGAGTGGTTTGTCTCCAAAACGGGACTGCAGTTCTAAAAGGGCTAAGAACCGATCGCACGTTTTTTGGGGGCGGACTACTTGGAAATAGTGTGGGCTCGTAAGTTAAGGCTTAAGGGGGAACATAGTGCATACCACTATGTCCCTGAATATATGTTGTTGTTGTTGTTGTTGTTGTTGTCTTCACATTAAACCCGTTGTTTCTACTCAACCACATCAGTACACCCAGTGCCTGTCCTGATTCCCAGTCCTAGAGAGATACAAATTCTGTGGTCACAGACTGAAACAGAGAAAAATCTAAACAAAATAAACGCAAATTAATGGGTAGAGCAAGTGAGATGCGTGACGTACCGGGTACGAGAACACAGCGACACGAGCCGAACCAAAAAATAAGAACAAAAAAGACAAATAAAAAACAAATTCTGAAATGAAACAGAATACAAATGACGCAGGGAGACAGAAGCATATGCACCGTTTTTATTGAGTATTAATGTATGAAATACGCCTATACTTATGTACAAGAGTGCCATTAATAGTAATCAGGATACAAAATATGCTTGGTAAAAATCCTGAATTTGACTATTTCGGGAGAATATAGTACAGTAATCAGGACCAAATGTGCTTGGTAAAAATACTGCTATATATACCTGGAATATATAGGTTTTAGTGTGTACGTGATGGATCCCAGTTACTAGTTTTATTTTTTTTGTTGTTTTTGTTCCCCCATTTATTATATTCACCCTTCTCTCTAGTCGTAGCTCAGATCCGGGGTCACTAAGTAGGCTCTACCCCCCCCTCCCTACTATGGTACATACGTGCCTTGCACTTTCTCGCGAGAAGATTCCAGTTATTTATTCCCCCGAGCAGTTTGGTACACTAAATATTAGCGAGAAAACGATCGCTATTTTAGGAGATAGATGGTGGCCACAGGCGGCGAAACAGGAAAGGGATAAGATTAGCAAAAAATGTCTTTGTAATATATGGAAACAACGTAATGAGCGCCCAA
>MEHQ01002681.1:0-58253 GCA_008828725.1 Saccharina japonica
TCTTTTGGGTGAGCTTGACGTACCACCATGGTATCCTGAGGTATTATGTGTCATCCCCTTCACCAAGCAGAGAGCAGGGAGGCTGTTCAGAGTGCTCACGTACTCGGTGCAGGGATATTTATGTAACGGTATTTGGGAGTTCCACAGAGGAGATATGCGTGTTTCTCTGTGGAGCACTTGGCGGTTTGGAGCGATTTCCATCGCCACTCTTTATGTACCTACGTGTTTCTCTATGTTTTCTCCCCCTTTCTCGTGTCTACGACGGTAATATATATACATCACGTGGAGCCTCTACATCCTTCCCCGACCCAGAGTACCCCTCCAGGGGTCACTTGAACAAAAGGCGTCGGATCGATCCGACTCCAGAGATACAAATGTTACTCATGACCTAGGCTCTCTAGCGCTGCTCACAGGGAGTAGGTCTGACGATTATATCTGGAGAAACGTCAATTTCGGTAGTGAGCCATGAAACGTCGAAATGATACCAAAAACTGTTATGGGTACTTACATATTATCGCTGTCAAGGTCGAGGTCTTGGATTCGATTCGTTGATCGAGCGTTGTCAGCCGCAGAAACCTGGTACCAGTTATTCTACTGTAGTACAGTACTGTAGTATAACCTAAAAAATAGTAGTGCTAGCAGCGGGGACCGCACATCAATACGCATATCGTTGTCACTGCTGTGTGTGTTCTTCACATTACCCTCCTTTCTACCCGTCGACATATGTACAGGCGCGCGACTTCGTACGCATACCAGATATTTACGAATATCACCGGCCGTGCCACGCAGAATCCGCAGTTCAACACCCAACCGTTTTACGGCTGTGAGGGGGTTGAGGCCTAAAAAATGCAGCCGGCAATATCTGGTGAATGGGCGCGGAGCCAGCGGAGCATGGCCCAGATGCAAACCCTTAGAGTGCACACAGATTCAATATGCTGGAAACCATCTTCCTTCGTGCTTCGTGAGAATCTCACCTTTTTGTTCAAGTCGCCAAGAACGAGTAACGCGGAAACGATGGAGGCCGCACACTGTGAGTCGTCTCTCTCGGGTGCACTACATAATAGGGAGGGACTCAAAACCAAAACCACCTCGACAGCACCAACCGTTCTTAAGCTCGTAGGACTTCGTTAATGGGCGATGATGTCGATCAACACGGAAGGACATCAGATATTCGATTATTTTGTGTACCCATAGGATAGGTTTGTTGAAAACAGGATGGCGGGGTAGGGGATGAAATTTCCCGCGCTTATTCAGGCCCGCACACACAGTCACAGCTCACACACCACTCCAGGCGCACTCATTTTACGAAGACCTTCGATATACAAACGGGTCCATAGGGTGGCTAGAGCTCAGCATCCTTCCCCACTCCCTGGGTTGCCCGACCGAGGCGCCTCGCTGTGCAGCCTCCATTGTTTCGGCGTTTCGCCTTCTGACTGACTTGATCACAGGTGAGACTCGCGAAGGGAGATCGTTTCCCAAGGAGCTGATGTGTGCGTGTGTTTCTTCCTTGCGAAGGGTCTTGGTGTGAACACGTTCCGAAAGCGATGGCTGCAGTGTCTACGTTGAGGTGTTCGGGCCTAGCGATATAGTGGCCGGGTATTGGGTGAGTGGTAAAACATTAAAGAGTCTGTGTGACATGGGCCCCGTGCTGCATCCTGGAATCAGGTACCCGGTGCGTACGATATCGCTACGTACGTACGTACATTTTCAGGCGCTCGGGTCATAGGGCATTGTACGTCGGGCTATCGATTACAGCGCTCGTTATAGCTTGAGTAGAAGAAGCCCCAACAAGCACGAAGCAACAGCGTAACAGCAGGGAAAACCGGGAACAACATGAGAGCAGAAACAAGCGAAGCCAATTTGATTGAGCAAAATAACATGCCAGCCTAGAGGCACAAGACTGAAAACGAAGCCAGCAGGAGCAAATATGTCGCGTTACCGCTAAAACTACTCGTGTTTAACGTACCGATGAACCCCTCACGTACATTCATTTTTCTAAAGGAATGCTCGGTGGGGTATACCGATACCGGGGGTATATGTATTGCGTGTACCGAACTCACCGAAGTGTCGGGTACCGGTATTGAAAATATACCGAACTTACCGAAATGTCCAGCACCGGTATTGAAAAAGTAACGAACTTACCGAAGTGTCGGGTACCGGTATTGAAAAAGTACCTATCTTACCAAAGAGTCCGGGGTAAATTTAGGTGAGCGTACCGAACTTACGGAAGTGTCAGGTACCGGTTTTGAAAAAATACCGAACTTACCGGGGTGTCAGGTACTGGTACTGAAAAAACACCGAAGTTACCGAAGTGTCGGGTACCGGTATTGAAAAAATAGCGAACTTACCGAAGTGTTGGGTACCGGTATTGGAAAAATACCGAACTTAACGAAATGTCGGGTACCGGTATTGGAAAAATACCGAACTTACCCAAGTGCCAGGTACCGGTATTCACCGAGGAAATACCCCCGGTATACTTCGGTACGTACCCTACCAAACATACCCTAAATGAAAGTGTACACGTAGTAACAGCAAACGGATGGTGGTGGCAACGGCGGAGAAAACAGCAATGCCGCCGCCCTCATCCCAACCACGTAGCAAGCGGCGGCACGGTTAGCAGCAGCACCAGCCCAGCAACAACGACAACACAACACAGCAGCAGAGAAGCAGAAGCATCAGCTCCAACTTGTGCAATCTGCTGCTGCTGTGGGCTCTACTGCTGTATATTTGAAAGGCATGTTCTGTAGGGTACGTGCCGAAGTATACCGGGGGTATTTTCTCGGTAAATACCGGTACCCGACACTTTGGTAAGTTCGATATGGCCTCAATACCGGTACCCGACACTTCGGTAAGTTCGGTATTTTTCCCATACCGGTACCCGACACTTCGGTAAGTTCGGTACGCCCGCCCAATATACCCCAGGTACCGCTATACCCTCGACCGCAATACCGGGGGTACCGGTATTTGTTCGGTACCGGGCTCGATACCGTACCGAACACTTCGGTAAGATCGGTACTTTTCAATACCGGTACCCGACACTTCGGTAAGTTCGGTATTGTTTCGATACCGGCACCCGACACTTCGGTAAGTTCGGTATTTTGTCAATACCGGTACCCGACACTTCGGTTAGTTCGGCACGCCTACCCGAATATACCTCCGGTACCGGTATACCCTCGACCACAATACCGGCGGTTATCGGTGCGGCCTCGATACCGGGGAATCGGGTATGTATTCAATACGGACACACATTAACGTTATGACATCGTGCGTACACAAGTTATACAAGGTTTGTATCTGTGGCAGCAGCAGCAGCAGCAGCAGTCTTCTCTACATTTACGTACCTGGTCCTTGGCTCTGGAGTGACACAACGCGCTCATATCACACCTACCATGAACGGCTGTAGACACAACATAACAATCACCAACTCGCGCCGGTGGGGTTCGAGGCGCCGCCGAGACGATGCTATGCCACGCTCTGCGCAAACTTCGTGTTGTGGCAGAAGCTTCTTCGACTGCTCGCCTCTGCTCGTATCATGCATCCTACATACGGACTTGTGCGACATCTCAAATCCATATCTGCTCTAATTTTATTCAAACACTGATTGATGTATCAGCAGCACACAACGCGAGGTCGCCGATTATCTAAACTGTATGTGGAGCTTCGAAGTTGGAGCTGCTGCTTCTAAACCCTCTGCTGCAGTGTTCTGCTGTTCTTGCTCGGGCTGATGCTGCTGCTAACCGTGCTGCCTCTTGCTACGTGGCTGGGATGGCGGCGTCAGCATTGCCGTTTTCTACGCTGTTGCCGCCTCAATCTGTTTGCTGTTGTTACAAGTACACATTATTTAGGGTATATTTGGTAGGGTACGTACCGAAGTATACCGGGAGTATTTGCTCGGTAAATACCGGTACCTGACACTTGGGTAAGTTCGGTATTTTTCCAATACCGGTACCCGACACTTCGGTAAGTTCGTCTACTTTTTAATACCGGTACCCGACACTTCGGTAACTTCGGTATTTTTCCAATACCGGTACCTGACACTTCGGTGAGTTCGGTACGCTCACCTAAATATACCCCGGGTACCGGTATACCCTTGTCCACAATACCGGGGGTACCGGTATGTTCTAGGTAGTGTGCTCAATACCCTACCGAACACTTCGGTCAGTTCGGTACTTTTTTAATTCCGGTACCGGACACCTCGGTAAGTTCGGTACTTTTTCAATACCGGTACCGGATGTTTCGGTAAGTACGGTACTTTTGTAATACCGGTCGTCGACACTTCGGTAAGTTCGGTACGCGCAAAAAATAACCTGCGGTACCGGTATACCCTACCGATCTTGCCTTCGGTATATATAATACAGTCCACGCGTGCCACTGTCATCGAGTGCTGCGCTTACAGCCCGTTCTATACCCCAACCTCCCAACGTCGAAGCTCGGCATACAGTTTTGACCATCGGCGACCTCGCGTTGTGCTGCTGCCGCTGCTGCCGGTGTATCAGTTTTTTTTCAATATATTTAGAGCAGCGATGGAATCGAGCTGTCGCGTTCAAGTCCGTATATAGGATGCATGGTACAAGTACTTTATCAGGCGAGCAGTCGAAACTTCTCCCACTACACGACGCTTGCGCAGAGCGTACCGTAGCACCTCGGCGGCGCCTCGAACCCCAACGGCGCGAGTTGGTAGTGGGATCATTTATCCTTCCGCTCCGTACTCTCGGCGGTTGTTGCATTGTATTTACAGCCGTGCACGGTGGGTGTGATATGAGTGCGGTGTGTCACTCCAGAGCCAAGCACCAGATACGTAGTAAATGTAGAGAAGACCAAGACTGCTGCTGCTGACACAAATAAATGCCCTCTATAATATCATCACGTGTGTCCGTATTGCATACATACCCGATTCCCCGGTATAGGGGCCTCACCGATCACCGCCGGTATTGTGGTTGAGGGTATACCGGTACCCAGGTTATATTCGGGTAGGCGTACCGAAATTACCGAAGTGTCGGGTACCGGCATCGAAAAAATACCGAACATACCGAAGTGTCGGGTACCGGTATTAAAAAAGTACCGAACTTACTGAAGTGTTCGGTAGGGTATCGAGCCCAGTACCGAACAAATACCGGTACACCGGGTATTGCGGTCGAGGGTATACCGGTACCTGGGGCATATTAAGGTGCGCGCACCGAACTTACCGAAATGTCGGGTACCGGTATTGAAAAAATACCGAACTTACCGAAGTGTCGGGTACCGGTATTTACCGAGAAATTACCCCTGGTATCGGTACGTACCCTACCGAACATACCCTTGCATTTTTCGTGTGGTCCGTGTGGCAGATGTTTTCCAATGACGTTTATGCTGGTGTTTCCCTTTCGCGGTGGCGGTTGACTTGAAATCCCGGGGGTGTCGCAAGCTGAAAAAGGGGAACACAGCGAGCGTTCGTTCCTCGTACATGCTACTCGTACGCGTCCGTAGTCACCGGGGAAGATTGAAGAATATACAAAACTCTTATAATATAAAGCAAGAAGTAGCCACCGGACAAGTAACACTGACCAGCCCAAACAAGTTTATATTTATGTCTATATTCTGCTCTGGGAGAAAGGACCTTCCAAAACATTTTATTTTCCCATATTTTCGCCTAATTTACAGGGGTATCCATTACGTAGGGAAACTCCTTTTGTTTTCAGGAAGATTCCTGATACAATCATTTTGTTTTGGATACGTAGAATCACAAGAATAGTTAACAGCCCACAATGAAGATACGTATGTATACACCAAAGGCGTTGAACCCCACCGATGGATTTGGCGAGAAGGCCTGTTGGGTAGCGCAAGGACATGCTGCTCGCCTCAATTCAATGCCGGCGTCATTAGAGTCCTTGTGGCACTACAAGTCGATTGTCCAGCTGCGTGCACCCGGAGCTCTAAGTAAGGCGAGAAGCAGGCGGAAACCGGCCACAAACAAAAGCTGAGGACCACCGCAAGACCTTGGGCAACACCGCGACATGGCCAGTTTAATGCTTCAACGCTTGCAGCGTTCGGTGTGTGTGCTCATCTTGGCTCGTTGAAGCCAGAAACGAGTCTAAACCAAACGCGTCGGTAAATATGTGCAACAGAACTCGAAATTTACAGCAGCAACGTGTGTTTCCACTGCTGTAACAAGCTAAGATAAGCGCACACACCGCCCGCTGCAAGCGGTAAAACGTAATAGTGTCTATGCCACGGTGTTGCTCAAAATTTTGCAATAGTCCGCAGCCCTTGTTTGGGGGCGGTCTCGGCCTGCTTCTTGCCCTATTATAATTTCTGGTGGACGCAGGTGGACAACCGGCTTGCAGTGTTTTGTGCAGTTTGGAGAGACACCCTAGCCGGCAGATCGGAGGACAGTGCGCCGGCCGCAAGGGCTCAAATGACGCCGGCGTTGAATTGAGGGGAGCAGCGAGTCCATGCGTCACCGAACAGGCCTTGTCTTTCATCAAATAGACCGATTGAGTATAATGCCTTTGGTGTATATGCGTATCTTCATTCAGGGTTGTACGGGATTTTTGTCATTCCCAACCAAATTTATGTATATATATATAATATATATATATATATGTATTGTGTCAGGAATTTTCCTAGCAGAAAAGGAACTTCTAAAACGGTTACCCCTGTACATGGTGATAACTTCGCTCTGCCCTGTTGTGCCGCTGTGATATATATATTGACGACATGTGCTCTGCAGGGCACCACAGAAGCTTTTGTTCGTCGGTTGCGATCAATCAATGTGTTTTATTATGTCCGCGTGCTATATCAACTGCTTCATCAAGTATTACACCACTTCGGCCATCTCGAAGGGGGTCTTTATTGTTCGCCACCAGCCGTATAATTGCACGTACATGCTGGGCTGTTCGGATCTGCACGTACTTTTGCACTATCTCTACCCTGCTCCCACCCGGACCTGATTTCCTCCGGACCGGATCCCACCCGGATTTGATCCCATTCGGCACCCTGCTCCCACCCACAAGGTGCAGAAATATAATCAGCCCTCCGCAGGAGCCGCCGGAGGCCCACCTGCCACATCGGTCTCATTTGGTACCCATGTAGGCCATACATATTTACAACAACTCCTGCTATACATATAACCGTATTGAATGTACGTGCAATTTCGAATAGCCTGGCACGTACTTGCAAGTTCTCCGCCGCTGATTGTTCGCTGCATTAAAAATATAATCATGAATTTGCTCGTATTAAATTAAGTAACTTGTACTTGACGAATACCACATATTTCAGTCGGCTCCTCTTAATCACATAAGTCTTGGTGGTGTGTTCCCAGGTATTGAGCCAATGCTGCATATATTGTGTGTCGACCAGCCCAGCGCGACCTTAGATCGCTGTCTAACAGGTTTAGTGTTGGGTACTTTCCGTTTCTCTTTTGAAGAGGGACCGAACTTGCATCAGGAAAAAGATTTTTTTTTCACGCATTCACATACGAGAAGATCCTCCTAGTTTATCATACCTGGTAGTACAGCTGTCGGTAATAATATCTCACGCAGCGGAACATTCGCAACTGTCGCCAACTTGGGTTCGTTGGTGGATGGTGAGCCAACATAGCAGCGCAGCACAGAAGCACGGCAGCAGCGGGTCTCCAGCGCGGATTTCTGTGCTGATGTTCGTTGTTCCAGGGTATCGATTCCAGACAGCTCGGGAGGGGGTCCCTTAACCTAAACAACACTATGGCAAGCAGCAGCCCACCAAGCCACAAAGCACCCAGCAACAGCAGGAGCCGCTGCGTCCACCTCCTGTTTTTGTGCGCAACACCGTTCACCTGAGCCCTCGTCGTTTTTATTCAGCACCAGTGTTCTCCTGCTGGCTTGATCTCGTTGTTCAACGTAGCTGGTGTGGCTACACGGGACACCCTGCTGTTCTCGTCGACATCAATACAACCAAGAGACATTCTAGACATCCCGCAGAAAGTGAGATGTAGAAAGCAGACTAGGGGGCCGAGTGCAAGGTACTTCTCGTTTCGCATGGGACACAGAAGCTGCGCGGTGACTATGTGTACTCGCTGTGGCTCGGCGGACGCTGGGTGTGTGGGGCTGAGCGGCCCTTTTGCAGCGTGTGTTTACTATGTTCTGGTTTTTGGATTTGTGAAAAGGTAACACACGTTATATCTGCGTGCTGGACGTCCGGCGATTCTGGAAAACGGATTCAGCTAGCTTGCAATGGGTTCCAAAACGAAAACGCTGTCAAAAATAGAAACATGCATTCGCTCGTGAGAACCCACCAGCCCAGGTAATTGACACCTGGTGCCTTGGCCAACACTACTTTGACAATAGCTCTCCCTGCATGTTACATGCTACGTGGCGGTGTCTTAAACCTAGAGCGCATCTGAACGGGGCGGGCGAGAAAATAGCACACTCCGTGCTGTTACGCTGTACCAGGTATTTACTGCGAAAATCAATCGGGGAGAACAAAAATGGCTGACGTTGTATTTTCAGTTTTTTATCCCATCTGTAACTTCGCTGTTATACTGACCGGGTAAATGTGCATCCGGAATGTGAAACGGCGAACACGCCCACCTTCACACCAGACGTGCCTCTTTGTTTCTTGCTACATTCAAAAGTGTCTACAATACCCTGTATAGTCTGCGGCCAGATCGTCGCACGATAGTCTGACTACTCCAACGCAAAGCCCTTGATTCCGGACCATTTTCGACATGACCAACGGTCGGAATACAAGCACCGACGAAACACACGTAGGCTGAGACAACCCGTCAAAGGATGCATGAATTCGTTAAGTGGCTGAGAATCAAACGCATTTCAAACGAGAGATGGACATGTATAGTGCTTTGTTTTGTTTTTGATTCATAATATCTATTCCGTTATCCAATCAAGGCCGTCAACTATTGAACGCTAGGACGTGCGGCGAGCGCAAGCGCTACCTGGTTGTGTACGTAGTATACAAAGTAGACGCATGCTACGATAGAGGTGCACCATGTTTTTGCCTTCTAAGGGTGGTCACTTGAAGAGCTCTATTCCTCACCCCGAAGTGATCATTAAGGGAGGGAGGAAAGTAAAAGCGCTTAATATCCGATTGAAAATTCCATGGCCGAAGCAAACAAGGAACAATATTGCAACAAAAAATAATGATCAAAGTCCGCCGAATTTGGGTTAAGGAGCTCGATCATTCAGAAACCATTTCACCCAAAAAGTGCAATCTCTATCGTAGCACACGTCAGTGCTTAATCCAGCCTCGGCTATATGTCGTGTGGCACTGCCCTTATCGGTTTGCTCTCTGCCATTGTCTTTCCTGAACCAGCCACTCCAAAGCCGAACGACCTGAAATACGATGCTGAGCTCCATAACATGGTCAGGTCGCTATGCCAACATTCCTCATGCCACTCAACACTCAAACACATGGAGGTGTTCGACGTACGCTTCAACTGGTATTGTATTCTCTCTGCGATCTTAACCAGCGAGGTACCGGCTCTGCATATCACAGCGCACCAGGCCAAACCTGTTTGGTTTTTGCCAACTACTTCGAGACAAGTAAGTGCATGTTTTTATCCTTTCCGTCTTCACCTGCGTTGGGCAGAAGTTTGGTACGCATTCATATATCTATCCTGTGTTGTGAATGGTAGGCGATGAGACTGTATCTCTAGCTGGCAACAACTCGGATGCCAGACATCTCCCAATGTAGGCAACAACAAGACACTGTATGGCACTGGCAACCGCCAAATATTGTTTCCGTTAAATGTATACGGTCTGCTATTGTTTGGCAGCTACCCGAGAGGCGAGGCCGGCAGCTTAAACCCTTTGCCGTTATCGCACTGTCCATACACGTTTTCATTATCGCTCGATCCATACACGATTTCAGTGAGGCCCAGTTGTGACTTGCCCTTTCAGCGATTGCCGTTGAATTGGACAATACACGAAAAGAGAGAGAACCGAGGCTGCCTGTTAACCGCGGTGAAGATGACAAACGATGTGCGGGGAATGAACTTCACCCTGGGGGTCAGCCTAGCAGGTAGTCTGCACGACACCGGTCAGTGTTACTCGAGGCGTCTTGACCATGCACAAATACTTTATGGGCAAACGAAACCGATACGCACAGACAAATTCCCAAGACAGTGCCGACACGGACAAACCAACCAACATTTGCAGTTTGGTATGGCACCCACCACCTTCACATCTATGAGGTGTCACGCTTGGTAATATAAACCTAAACGATTCCTTGATTCAATTGGCATCTGTGTCTTTGTTTTCAAGTATTTGCCTCTTGGCTGACATGCTGGAGCAAGTCGGTTTGCAGCACCGCCACTGGTTTTAACCGTTGCCCTTCCTCGTAGTATTTATACACCCGAATGGTCGGGACAAGCACGTGGGGGTTTGTGCCAGCTACGCGTACATGTGTAGTTGATACTCGTTAATACCGGGATTTTTTTAAGGCTACCGGGCACGCTTTACTCGTATCGGTTTATGTGAGTATTCACACTCCAAACAGACTTGATGTATCAAGACACCGTCTAAGACGGCAACGGGCTGAAGTTTTGTTCTTGTTGCTGCAGGAGCACGCGCGTTGTTCGTCCGGCGGGTTGGGTGCGCCCCAGTTTGTTACCGTTATATCGCGTATGATGCCTAGACTGTAAGTTAAAACCCGTAATGCTGAAGTTGTGTCGACACCTTGCCATCATATCGAAAACTTCAAGACACAGATATCTCCAGATGCCTGGCCGAACAGTTACTCATTCGTACTGTGGCTGACCTGCCTGAGTTTCAGAAGGAGATGGGATCTTGTTTAGTTTCTTGCATTGCTTTCCTTTCGGCTCGTACCCAGAAGGACGGAAATCTTTGCTTATCAGAAGGACCTGTTCAACGAGCGGTTGTTTGCAACATGATCGACACATTCTATGGGCGTTGGCATATTGGTATTGGTTACTGGTATATGCTAGTAGGTCGCACTTGCCTTTGTGGAGATCGACTGATTGGTTGAACGTCGTTCATTGCGTGCGAAAAGGTTGCGCTAGGCACATCATACCCGGGCATAGGTCGATAACCAGCATGTTTCATTGTAGTTGTGTTCCACAAATATGCGCCTGTGGACATTTGGGAGAACGGCGGAAAAGTGTAGTGGCCGCGACAGAGGAGCTGCTAGACGTCAGTCGACCTACGTACGATACCGTGCGATTGCAATTCTGCGATCAATAGCACGCGATCTCAACTTCACACACCATATCATTTGTGGTACACATGGGTACCAAATATACAACCGATGGCCCAGCAACCCATTCGCTGACCTCATGAAATGTTGTGCTGTACGGTGTGATTGTCTTGTTAGGCCCGCTTACCTACGGTCGTCGTGCCACGCAACACACATACACAAAATGAACAACCCTTACACTTGTATGCTATCTTTCAAATTGCTCCATGTAACGGGCGCCGAGACACGGGCACAATCCAACCAATATCGCTAAAAAACGTATCTCATCTTGGATTGTCAATTTACACTCTCGTGTTGAGCAATATTTAGTCTACGATAAACGGGTTCACTTCAGCTTGGATGCATATCGTATATCAAACCTATTATATACGGGTAAGGTCGAATTTTTATGTGGCAGGATGCAATGCCGCACTTCACCTCCTATACTCCCAATCCGCGAACAGGCGTTGCCTTTAATACCCCCTTGTTATGATATCGTTCAGGTATGTACTGTAGTGTGGCGCATTAACAGTACTACTGTTTACTCCACGGCCTGCCTCGCAATGTGTGATAATGTGTGACATGCGGTTTTGGTTCCAACGTTTTCTCCGTGTAGGTGTAAAGTGTGTAAATGGTGCTACGGAGACGCTATCTGGCTGTTGAACGTTTTGCCACCCACCAGTTCCCCCGTAGGTTTTTCGTGAGTAAAGCGAGCACTATTTAAAGTAACCTGAAATACCAAGTTAGCGTATGTAACTGTTCTGGGCAATAGAACGGTTCCCTTTGACGAGATACGTTTCATTTCTGTGCTTTTAACTGCTGTCCGACTACGTCCACCATAACCGTCGCCAATCTCCATTAAAAATTGGACGCAGCATGGTCTGGCAGTCCATGTGTATCAGGTTATCACAGCGCCGGAAACCTATCTCTTTGCTCTCTGTGTTTTCCCTCCCGGGCTGCCACAGGAAGAGCACCAAACCAACGTTCAGCGACAATGAGGGGTTGCTCTCATGACTCTTGCACGAAACAAGCATCCTTCAATTTCGAGGGCAGCATTACGGAGGTGTACTGCGAACAACATGCTGACTGCGGCATGGTCGACGTCATCAGCACACGGTGCTCCCATGACACCGGCAGGAAAATACCGAGCTGCAATGTGGATCGTTGCAAGACGGAGGTATACTGCACGCATCATGCTCACGATGCCATGGTGAACGCCGTTACCAAGCGCTGCCCGCATGACGTCTGCGTGAAAATGCCGACGTTCGATTTTGAGGGTAGCATGACAGGGGTGTACCGTAGACCACAGGCTGAGGAGGTATTGGTGGACGCCCTCAGCAAACGTCGTTTTGATGACTCATGCCCGAAGGTAGTCAGCGTCAATGTGAATGGCAGCAGGAAAAGGCAGTACCGCCGGCAAGATGTTGGGGAGGGCATTACAAGCGGCTCTTCCAAACGTTGCTTGCACGACTCCTGCACGTTGAGGCCACACTACAGTGTCGAGGGTAGCAAGACACCGGTGTACTGCAGCCAGCATGCTAAAGAGGGCATGGTGAACGTCTGTCACAGACGTTGCTTGCACGACTCCTGCACTGTGAACCCATGCTTCAATGTAGAGGGTGGCAGCACAGGGGTGTTCTGCATGAAGCATGCTGGGGAGGGAATGGTGAACGTACGTAGCAAACGTTGCTTGCACGGGTCCTGCAATGTGAGTCCGAGCTTCAATGTCGAAGGTAGCAGGTCGGGTTTGTACTGCAGGCAACATGCTGGACAGGGCATGGTGGACATCAAAAACAAACGGTGTTTGCGTGAATCCTGCACAAAGGGGTCGACCTTCAACTTCGAAAGCAGCAAGACGGGTGTGTACTGCAGGGAACATGCTAAGAAGGGCATGGTGCACGTTGTTAACAAGCGTTGCTCGCATGGCTCTTGCGACAAGCGGCCGGCGTGGGGTGTACTGACCAAAGGTGTGGCCACCGCTTGCGCTGAGCATAAGATTGATATTTCGGGTGGTCCGGTGATCAACTTTGCAATGCCCTGCAAGGCAGCGGGATGTAGGAGAGCGTCTCGGTGGGGGCTGGAGGGGTGCCAGCCCAGCCACTGCGTTGACCACGGCCCCATCCAGGCCGGCCTTGTCTGCACTGTGCAGACTGGTCGCAGTAAGAACCCCCGTCGTAGTCCATCGTACCCTGCAGTTTGCACCACCTCGTACCACGTGAAGACCGAGTGTCTGTTTTGACAGCTTGCGCATGGAACTAGATGATTTTGATGTTGACAGTTCGATTTCCTCTCAAGTCATTCGAATCAGCGGCATAACGCCTATCCCTCGAAAGGGGTCTGTAGGGGTTGCCATAGCATCTGTCGTATGGAAGTCAATAGAACAAGGTACGTAGCCTACCACAACCATACGGTACACTGCTTCCCCTAACCTGATGTCCACAGTGGCAAGTTCGCAAATATATGTAGGTCTACGCAGAAGACCGTTGGCGGCGTTTGAGCGTTCGCCAGCACCTGTGGCAAAGTCAAGGGTACTCGACAGTGTTGGAAGCAGACATTTCCGTCTTAAAATGTGTGTTCGACAAACAGAAGGCCGTCGTTTGAAGTGATACATCGGATCTGGCTGCCCTAGTGTGTTACAGTCTATTCATTCAACGTGATGATGTGCACGACTTTGATGGTTCTTGTACATATTTGGTAGTGCAGCGTAAAGGAAAATCCTATAGCCGGATACATGTTTCAAGCCCGCCAGAGTTGAATTACGTGGTCGAGTTGGTTCACTGCAGGTAGGGGAATCCATAAGAATGTTCCCGTAGGTTCAACATCCGTAGGCGTACACGCGCAGATGTCGTGTCGTTATTTTCAAGCTATGTATAGTACGTTATATGCAACGGGGTGCCTTTTGTTGAATTCATATAGTCGTTTCATCACAAGGTGGGGGCGTCGGTCAGTTGGAGCTTGTCGGTTAAGGGCAGTGTACAGTACTTGTAGGTTCTCGTCGGATGTCGTTACCATGTGAACGCGCTACATCATAATACATGCGTTTGTTTTCTGTTTACACATTTCGCGCTGCACCTACAGCCATCAGTCGATCCAGCTGTATGCCACGTGGCCGCACGGTGCGACATTTCGCTAAACGCGATTCCACCGCTCGACGTATGTTGTTGTGAAGAAGTAGTCACTGGCATGGCGGAACACGTAAATTGGTTCTGCTATACATTGTTGTGCATACACCTACAAAAGTAACAAACATAATCTTGGGGCCACCACATGCCTGTCATTTCGTTACTTATCTCAGGGGTGTCTGTTTTCGGACTCATTGTCACTCGTCCCGTGACCCATTTATACGGTTTCCTGTTCTTTGTGCAAACGATGCCGACCTTGAACGTCTTTGACTGCACGGTCGCCACTGGTTATCCATGCTCACGTTTTGCTTCTGGAGTTTCGACGTGCAACATTGCTACGACGTAGTGAGCGGTTGTTTTAAGGAATATTGAGCGTCATTCTTGTCAAGGTTCCATGTTCCTGTGTGTACTTGTGTTCAGTGGGCATTTTTGTGCCCCTTTTACTCTGGTGGGAAACGGGGACCGGCTTTGTTCGGGCTTTCTAGAGTAAGTGCAAGCACCTTAAGTTTTAGGTCAGGTTGTACTCACAAACCGCCGTCAATGTGTGCTCAACGAGGCAGAGGGGAAACAACACAGCATCACACAGGCGGCGCCAAACGAGCTGAAAGTTGGCAAGGGTCGGTAAGATGATGAGCAATGGCCAACGTCTCGGCAGTGGCGTCAGCGGTTTTCGTCGGGTATCGTTTGTGGGGGGGGGAAATGTTGGTTCAGGGTTTCTGAGTGCAACCGGACACACACACTTGTACAATACCCGTCGGGGAAATATTTACAAGGTAAGCGTCTAAAGTAACATAAGTTGTTGTAGATATATTAGGCCAGCATGGTTCCGAAATGGGAACGGGCTGCCAGGTGAGCCTCTGGCCGCTCCTGCGGAGGGAATATTATATTTCTGCGCCACCACCAAGTGGGAGCAGGATGCCCAACGGAATATGTTCACTGCGGGGTCAATGTACCAAATGGTAACAGACTGCCAGGCCATAAAGCAATACGTGCAAACCTAAAGAGCCCAGCACGTACGTGCAAGTTACCGGCCACCGGTTTCGGTGGCACCTGTGCTTCACGCGTTAAAATGCCTGTCATGTATACCTCACGTGCACCGTCTGCTCATAAGCACACACAAATCTAAAGGCGGTGCCCACGGATCTATCTACGTACGTGTGGCGATATATACTATAGCAAATTTACGTATTCGATATTCAGAGGGTAGTGTTGCCTACCAGGTGAAGCGCACGAAAGGTTCTACTCAATTGCAGCAATTCACGATTCGCACTACTAACAGAAACTAGCAATGTAATTGCCACCTGCATACGTTATATGGGTAGTGAGTAGAGGTGGGCACCTTTAAGAAAAAAACCGGTTTAAACCGGTTTTTGGAAACCCAGCAGGCGTGCCCGAGTAGACGGTTTTTGGAAAAAAGAACCGCGTTTTTTTCGGCCGGTTTAAACCGGTTAACCGAACACCGGTTTAAACCGGAAAAAACCGCGGTTAACCGGTTAACCGGTTTAAACCGGCAGAATCGAACCGACTCTCGACTGATTACACTGCTACGTACAGCAGTAGTAATATAGTACGGGTCGAAAATGACTTGGTTCTAGTGTCTGAATGACTTGGTAATTGCGTGTGAGCCGAGAACGATTATTTTTTGTGCGGGGGATATAAATTGACTTGATTTCAGTGTAGGTATTACCACGTGTTATCTGGGTGAGACACCGAGTATCCCCTTGCAGGTTTGTCTAGTAAGCATCCTTGGTGTTACTCACTTTCCGTAGAATCAAGCGTAGAAGAGAAGCAGCTTTTATTAATCCCCGAGCCAGATGACATCTGCCCCGGGACGGGCTTCAATTATGGCCCTCCGATCTTGCAAATACCCCGAATACGAATGGCGTCCAAGTTATACAAAAACGGACCCATTACCTATTGTTGTTGTTTTTGTTGTTGTTGTTGTCTTCACATTAAAAACCGTCCCGGTCTCTCTATCCAGTACCTCCATCTGTCCGTACTAATCCAACACTTGACACGGTCGATTCCCGTGGTCACAGGCTAACTTACCCAAAAAATATGTGTACGTGGATTCCGAGCCACTGTTAGCGTACTAATAGAACACGAGGTGGTATGGTACAACAACAGCACAACAGCACATAATATTTTACGGGGTGACGTGAGTTTCAGGTAGAAGTCATGATATATACGACATTGCTGCCACAGGTACAACAACACTGATTGCTGCTGCTGCAGTGCGATTTTCGTGGGCAGTCGAGAGCGCAGCAGATCTACGATCACCAGGGTAAGGCGCTGCATATACATACACATACCACACACCAAAACCAAATTATTTTCGGCCCGCACACAAAGAGCAAGTGAACTTCGATCTCCCCGCTGAAAACATCTAATTTTCGGCCCGCACCCTAAAAACCAAGTCAAGTTAGACCCCCCGAACAAAAACCAAGTCAATTTCGATGACACAAAATCAAGTTTGTTTTGACCCTAACACTAAAATCAAGTCAATGTCGATCCCAATTAAAAACCCAAGGCAAATTCGATGCCCCGACACTAAAACTAAGTATTTTTCGGCCCTGACACAAAAAACAGTCAATTTCCATCCATACACTAAAACCAAGTCATTTTCGGCCCTGACACTAAAAAKCAATCAAKTTCGACCCCCCGCACAAAACTCAAGCCAATTACTATCCCCGCACAAAAGCAATTATATTTCAATCCCCCACACAAGAAACAAGTTACAATTTCAACTCCAACACTAAAACCAAGTCAATTTTTAGATATTTATTATAAAACCAAGACAATTTCGATGCCCCAACACTAAAACCAAGTCATTTCCAACCACCTACACTAAAGCGAGGTATTTTTCGACCCGCACACAAAAACTAAGTCAAATCGGATACTGTAATGGTATGGGACTTTGGAAAAGGCTGGTAATTACAACCGTCAATAAAATTACTTCCCCGGCCTGGCCCTCCCGCTGAGGAGTAGTAGGCCGACGTCCGTAAGTGGACCTTAAACCTCGAAAGACCACCCAACCCAGACGGATACACGGTCCCTAGCACCGTTCAGAGGGGGATCCTGAGTCTGGCAGTCGGGATTACCGCTATCGTGAGATCAGGGTAATCGCGACGCGTGACCAGCTAGCTCGGGTGGCTGCAGATGGGGTTAAACCCTAACGCCCCGGCTTGGACACCGGGGCCATGCAGCAGCAGAGAGCACGGAGAGGGTGGCGGAGTGACCGCACACCGTGTGGGTATGCACCAGAGAGAGGAAGGAGGAGAATCCAGAGCTGGAGGGTCGAGCCGCTCCGGGATGAGGCGTATCTCTGGTACAGCAGCACAGACGCACAGCGGATCGGGATAACTGTTTTTACTATACCCCGAGAGTGCGCAAAGCAACAGAAAAAAAAACAGAAAAAAGGGCACGAAGGAGGAAAAGGAGGGGACGGGCGAAGCGTAGGCTGGCTAGGAAGGCACCACGCATCGCCCGGGAGAGGCAGCAGAGTACACTTGTTAGGGTAGCAACCTGGAATGTGCGGACTCTGGCTGTAAAAGGGGCTAACGGCTATGGGAGAGCCTGCAGCATCCTGTACGAGGCAGCGAGACAAAACGTTTCGGTGTTAGGGCTACAGGAGACAAGGAGGGCAGGCCGAACGGAATTCGCAGCAGCAGGGTTTCGGGTGTTCTGCTGTGGCACGGAGACAGGTGGAACACACGGTGTGGGAATAGCCGTTAAAGAGTCAATGTGCAGGAACTCTGCGTACACCACCGAATATATCGATGAACGCCTTATGGCCATGAGGTTTGAGATAACGGGCCACCGCGGAGCGGTCAACTTCGTAGCTGCGTACGCCCCAACAGAGGTCGCAACCGCCGACAGCAAGCATAGGTTCTGGGGAAACTTGACAGCCTCGTGCGGGGGATCCCTGCCAAGGAGTGTGTCTATGTACTGATGGACGCCAATGCGCGGACGGGAGAGAGGGTGGATGGAGAGGACGAACGTATCATGGGCGAGCACGGGCGTGATAAGCTGAACGACAATGGCAGGCTGCTGCTGACCTTCGCAACGGACAACAGACTAGCAATCACGAACACCTTCTTCCCCACAGTAAGGGTGGGATATGGCACACATACAACGGCGATGTCGGGGGACGAATGCCGGCGCATCGATTACATCCTCACGCGACAGGCACACCGCGGCCGAGTGTCCAACGTAGTCGTCGTTCCCCAACCGGTACGCCCAGTAAAGGCGGACTCAGACCACAACATGCTGGTAGCCACCGTCGACCTCGGTGGCAGACTTGCCCACAACCGAGCAGTGCGGACCAAACCGAAACAGCAGCAGTTCAGCCGACAGGAATTGCAGGTCGAAACAGCACGACGGGCGGTGAGCGAGCGGTTCATCCACAACCTCGACCAACAACCGGGTGAGCCAGCGACCACCACAGCGGGGATGGCGANTCGCCATCCCCGCTGTGGTGGTCGCTGGCTCACCCGGCTGTTGGTCGAGGTTGTGGACGAACCGCTCGCTCACCGCCCGTCCTGCTGTTTCGACCTGCAATTCCTGTCGGCTGAACTGCTGCTGTTTCGGTTTGGTCCGCACTGCTCGGTTGTGGGCAAGTCTGCCACCGAGGCCGACGGTGGCTACCATCATGTTGTGGTCTGAGTCCGCCTTTACTGGGCGTACCGGTTGGGGAACGACGACTACGTTGGACACTCGGCCGCGGTGTGCCTGTCGCGTGAGGATGTAATCGATGAGCCGGCATTCGTCCCCCGACATGCCGTTGTATGTGTGCCATATCCCACCCTTACTTGTGGGGAAGAAGGTGTTCGTGATTGCTAGTCTGTTGTCCGTTGCGAAGGTCAGCAGCAGCTTGCCATTGTCGTTCAGCTTATCACGCCCGTGCTCGCCCATGATACGTTCGTCCTCTCCATCCACCCTCTCTCCCGTCCGCGCATTGGCGTCCATCAGTACGTAGACACACTCCTTGGCAGGGATACCCCGCACGAGGCTGTCAAGTTTCCCCCAGAACCTATGCTTGCTGTAGGCGGTTGCGACCTCTGTTGGGGCGTACGCAGCTACGAAGTTGACCGCTCCGCGGTGGCCCGTTATCTCAAACCTCATGGCCATAAGGCGTTCATCGATATATTCGGTGGTGTACGCAGAGTTCCTACACATTGTCTCTTTAACGGCTATTCCCACACCGTGTGTTCCACCTGTCTCCGTGCCACAGCAGAACACCCGAAACCCTGCTGCTGCAAATTCCGTTCGGCCTGCCCTCCTTGTCTCCTGTAGCCCTAACACCGAAACGTTTTGTCTCGCTGCCTCGTACAGGATGCTGCAGGCTCTCCCATAGCCGTTAGCCCCTTTTACAGCCAGAGTCCGCACATTCCAGGTTGCTACCCTAACAAGTGTACTCTGCTGCCTCTCCCGGGCGATGCGTGGTGCCTTCCTAGGCAGCCTACGCTTCGCCCGTCCCCTCCTTTTCCTCCTTCGTGCCCTTTTTTCTGTTTTTTTTTCTGTTGCTTTGCACGCACGCCTCCCTTCGTGGTATAGGTGAGACAAAAGTTTAACCCGGTGAGCAATCCACCAGATGGTCCGGCCCTCTAGCTGGCGGACCACGGGTCTGATAGCGCCGCTTATCCCGCTGTACCAGAAGATACGCCTCATCCTCGGACACGGCGCTACCCTGACCCTCCAGACTCTGGATTTCTCCTCCTTCCTCTCGTTCTGGTTCATGACCACAACTGGTGCTAACAAGATCTGTACGGTTCACTCCGCCAACCCTCTTGGCCCCGTGCTACTCTGCTTGCTGCGCCAATCCCACGCGGATTGTCTCCATCGCCGGGTGCGTATATGCGGTTTTATATCCCCTATCTGCAGCCACCCGAGCAGCTGAGGTCACGGCGCCGTCGCGGATCTCCATCCCTTGATCTCCACGAGTATGCGGTAACCCGACTGCCAGACTCAGGATCCCCCTCTGATACGGTGCTAGGACGTGTTTATCCGGTCTTGGGTTTGGGGTGAGTCTTGACGAGGTTTAAGGTCCACTTGACGGACGTACGGCCTTACTACTGCCTCAGCGGGAGGGCCAGGCCGGGGAAGTAATTTTATTGACGGTTAGTGAATTCAACCAGCCTTATTCGCAAAAGCCTCCCATACCATTACAGTATCCGATTTGACTAAGTTTTTGTGTGCGGGTCGAAAAATACCTCGCTTTAGTGTAGGTGGTTGGAAATGACTTGTTTTTAGTGTGGGGGCATCGAAATTGTCTTGGTTTTAGAATAAATATCTAAAAATTGACTTGGTTTTAGTGTTGGAGTTGAAATTGTAACTTGTTTATTTTGTGAGGGATTGAAATATAATTGCTTTTGTGCGGGGATAGTAATTGGCTTGAGTTTTGTGCGGGGGGTCGAAATTGATTTGGTTTTTAGTGTCAGGGCCGAAAATGACTTGGTTTTAGTGTATGGATGGAAATTGACTGTTTTTTGTGTCAGGGCCGAAAAATACTTAGTTTTAGTGTCGGGGCATCGAATTTGCCTTGGGTTTTTAATTGGGATCGACATTGACTTGATTTTAGTGTTAGGGTCAAAACTAACTTGATTTTGTGTCATCGAAATTGACTTGGTTTTTGTTCGGGGGGTCTAACTTGACTTGGTTTTTAGGATGCGGGCCGAAAATTAGATGTTTTCAGCGGGGAGATCGAAGTTCACTTGCTCTTTGTGTGCGGGCCGAAAATAATTTGGTTTTGGTGTGTGGTATGTGTATGTATATGCAGCGCCTTACCCTGTGGATCGTAGATCTGCTGCGCTCTCGACTGTCCACGAAAATCGCACTGCAGCAGCAGCAATCAGTGTTGTTGTACCTGTGGCAGCAATGTCGTATATATCATGACTTGTACCTGAAACTCACGTCACCCCGTAAAATATTATGTGCTGTTGTGCTGTTGTTGTACCATACCACCTCGTGTTCTATTAGTACGCTAACAGTGGCTCGGAATCCACGTACACATAATGTACTGGACGCATACATACCGTTATGTTCAATGGTTTGGAGGCGTTTCATGTTGCCATCCGGTTTAAACCGGTTTTCGGTTAACCGGTTTAAACCGGCTGAAAAAAACCGGTTTAAATCGGTTTTTGGTTTTGAGAATAACGCCTCCTTAGCCGGTTATCGGTTTTTTAATTTTCCCTGTAGGTGCCCACCTCTAGTAGTGAGTAATACGGGTGACTCGATCTCAATAACTTGGTGTGCACACTTACTGTAGTATGCTGTGTATACGTAAATCCAACTCGACAATGAGACCAATGCTACAACAAAAGGAACTGCTTATTTGTTTTGTTTTGTTCCCGTGCATATAATATGCATGCCGGATACTCCAAACGCTGCTTTCTGATCTAAGCACCGAAATGACATTTGAAAAACAGGGAGGGTGTACCGTACTAATACCTCCACTGCTAAGTACTGATAAGAGCATAGTTGTTGCTGTTGTACTCGTGGAATATTGTAGTGGGGCGCGTAAGCGAGAAGCGAGGGCGTTTTATTTTGTTTGCCAAAGACAAATGCTCTTTGTAACGGATCGTACGACTGTAGACTGGCCTGTGGGTGGCTTGTTTTAGTTTTCTGGAGTCATATGTATGTCTGTGTTTGTAATTCGATATTGTTTTCGACCACTTTTGTCAACCGCGCTCAACGTACACGGCAGCAAGGCCAGCCCCAACGGTCTCTGTCCACGCACACATACTAACGGACCCTTTTTGTGCGGTTTTTGTTGTAGGTCGTTCAAAGTTGGCCCTACCAGGGGCTGCAACTTGTGTGTTCAGAGGCACATGGCTGGGCCATGTTCTTTTTTAACAATTTCGGAACGTAAAATATCGTACGAGTACTCGTAACTGGCAACGTATTTAGTTTTAGTTTATGTATCGAACGCAAACCGCACTCTACGAGAAAATGTGTTTCACCACAGCAATGGTTAGACCGTGTCCGTAAGGCATGCTGCAGGTGGTATTGCCAGGTCCACCTTCCAACTGACGACGGGGCGAAGAAGATCTGCTGTAGATGTGGTACAACAGCAGTAGTAGTGATGGCACGTGCTGTTGAGACGAGAAGCTCTGTTGGACACGTATCAGGTGCATAATTTCCTTCTTCAAATTGCCAGTTACCTTATTATTGGACTTTTGAGTTTACTTCCATGAAAGTTTCCACGAAACGAAAGTAAAAAACGTGAGTGTAATGTATTTCCATTATTTTTTGCTTTCATGCAAGTTCCACAAGTGTAACTTGTGGTCTGTGGAACCGATTAAAAAAATATGTTTGTCTGTCTGTCTGTCTGTCGGTCTGTTTGTCTATCTGTCAGATGATAGTCAGTCTAGGGTCATCTACGAATAAATTTACTTCAAAACTGCTACACCCGTAACGCAACAACAGGTCGATAGCCCTCGACGAGGCAATCGTCATGGTCCATACCATACCTAATGGGGTGCGCTGTGTGTTGAGTAACCAGGGTTGGCTGCCAGCATCCAAAACGGAGTGGCGAGCCGAGAAGCAGTAACCGCTCGCACGAGGTCAGTGTCTAATTTCAAGTCGAATCGGCTGATATCCGTGCACGAGCAGAGAGTCTTTCCATGCCACTGCTTTGTTCTTCCCTCCCTCCCTCCCTCCCTCCCTCCCTCCCCCCCTCCCTCCCTTTTCCCTTTCCCCCTCCCTCATCCGGTCCGGAACATAAAGTCATCCACACGTACATTTTAATAATAAACGTACGACCTGTAAAATCTGCCAAAAACACTAAACAATTAAAATAAAATATATCTGGTACGCCGTGCGCAGATACGCATACGACGTGGGCACAGCAGTACGCAGATAGATATGTGTGGTTTTTGTTTGCTGTCTGTCTTATATATATGTTGGGTCTGGGTTATATTATATACGTACAATACAAAACAAGTTGGAAAAAAAGAAAAAAAAGCATGCATCGCTGTGAGGATGGAACTCAGGCCTTCACATCCAAGATCGGACATGGTGACCATTTCACAAATTACTAAGCATGATTTGCCCAAATACCGGTACAGCAGTATTATTTGTCGCGGCTCGCGCCAGGCGCACGACAAGCCGCACATACATCATGCAAGCACAGCTGCAGGCAGCAGCGCAGAAGAGAGAGATAGAGGTGTGGTGGTGATTGCTGATGACGGATGCAAGCCTCCGATGAAGCAACCACTAACAGCTACAGCAGTACACGGCGAACCTGCCGCAGGAACATCTGCTGCTGCTTGTGCTTCTAAGCGGGGCTGTGACCTCGTTCCTCGTTGGTGTTGGCTGCATGGTTTCTGGTGGTCTCGTAGATTTCTGGAGTGAGCTTCAGGGAAGAAACACATATGATATGATATTATATGATATGATATGATACGGTTCCTGCGATGCTCTGTCTTCGGAAGCCCATCTCTCGATATTTCGATATTTCATGCTCCCCGAAAACAACGGTTCAGTTCGAAAAAGGTCTACAACGTTCGGAGTCGAGGGGTGCACGCACCCTTGGAAATGATACGACGTCTAAACAAATGATGGGGGTCTTCGGGGCGCGTCCCTCCCTCCCTCCCTCCCTCCCTCCCTCCCTTTTCCCTTTCCCCCTCCCTCATCCGGTCCGGAACATAAAGTCATCCACACGTACATTTTAATAATAAACGTACGACCTGTAAAATCTGCCAAAAACACTAAACAATTAAAATAAAATATATCTGGTACGCCGTGCGCAGATACGCATACGACGTGGGCACAGCAGTACGCAGATAGATATGTGTGGTTTTTGTTTGCTGTCTGTCTTATATATATGTTGGGTCTGGGTTATATTATATACGTACAATACAAAACAAGTTGGAAAAAAAGAAAAAAAAGCATGCATCGCTGTGAGGATGGAACTCAGGCCTTCACATCCAAGATCGGACATGGTGACCATTTCACAAATTACTAAGCATGATTTGCCCAAATACCGGTACAGCAGTATTATTTGTCGCGGCTCGCGCCAGGCGCACGACAAGCCGCACATACATCATGCAAGCACAGCTGCAGGCAGCAGCGCAGAAGAGAGAGATAGAGGTGTGGTGGTGATTGCTGATGACGGATGCAAGCCTCCGATGAAGCAACCACTAACAGCTACAGCAGTACACGGCGAACCTGCCGCAGGAACATCTGCTGCTGCTTGTGCTTCTAAGCGGGGCTGTGACCTCGTTCCTCGTTGGTGTTGGCTGCATGGTTTCTGGTGGTCTCGTAGATTTCTGGAGTGAGCTTCAGGGAAGAAACACATATGATATGATATGATATGATATGATATGATACGGTTCCTGCGATGCTCTGTCTTCGGAAGCCCATCTCTCGATATTTCGATATTTCATGCTGGTATTCAATAGTATAATTAGTGAATTATTAATTTTCTGAATTCGGGGAGACAAAATGGATACGTTTTTTCATTATTTATCCACGGGTCGGCTGGAAATTTGGAGAAATTATATTCGATTTACGCCAAACAATATCCGGATTTTTGTGACAAACCTAAATACTCGAAATCAGACATCAAAAACATGAATAAATTGTTACGAGCACAAGCACTTGTGGAATATAAGGACGCCAACCCGTTTCTTGGCCGTGCAATAACAATAAAATATACTCCCACGAAAGCGTGTTTTACTGCCATCGAAGTGACAATTTACTTTCATGGTAGTTTTTTTACTTCCATGAAATATGTTTTACTTCCAGGTGAATTGATTGGAAGAATATTATTTGTTTCTTCTTGAAGTGAAACTTGGACGCGAGGGCATGACTTCACCATCTATCTGCTCCCAGTTGGTAATCCGTCCGACCCAAAGTGGGCCCATCCCGATTACCAAAACGCGGACCAATTACAAATGGGATATTCAAAACCGTGTAGCGCGCAGCGCTGAACCACACTAGACCTGTCTATTAATAGTAGCCGAAGGCTCTCTTCAAATGGAAACTTCCACGGAACCATAGAAGCTTTATTACTTCCATGGAAGGAAATATATACGGTTTATTTCCATGAACATTTCCACATACTAGGTCAGTTTATTTCCATGAAAGGAGTTTCACTTTCATGACAGTAAACCTTTCTTTGAAGTAAATGTACTTCCATGAAAATTTCAGAGTATAAAACAAGATCATTGGAGTGAACGTTTGCGTTGATAGGAGTGAAAAACGGTAATGGAAGTAAACGTTCACGCTTATGGAAGTAACAAAACGTCCATGTAAGCATGATCTAAGTAAAAGTTTACTTCCATGAATGTTTTATTTTTATAGAAGTAAACTTTCACGTCCACAAAAGTAAAACATAATTCATTTGAAAAACAAGTAATTCCATCAACGAGCTGAACGAGCATTGAAGAAAGTAAAAGCATATTTCATAGAACTAAAAGTTTACTTGCATGGAAGCAAAACAACTTTCATGGAAGTATGTTAACGAAAAAAAATATATATGCTTGAAATATGTGGTAAACCCTCAAATTTAGTCGAATACAGTACCGGCCCTCTCATAAGAAAGTGCCCCACAAGAAACTCAGCCTAAACATTACGGGGGAAATAAGAAATTCGACAGCTATTATACTGAAGTTAGTGTGGGACACACCCCTTTCTCAAATAAGAAAGTCAGCCTGAGCCTGATTTATGTTTTCTTATGAGCGGGCTGGTACTGTATCGCGTTGAGGAACTACTGTAGGTAACGGACTACAAATCACGTACGCGTAGAGAGGGTTAAGTTAAACCCATTCAGAGCTGAAAAACTTCTCCTGCACCATTTCCAAGTAGTTTGTCCCCAAATTCGTGGGACCCGTTAAGGATCAGACCAACAAGCCTAGGGTACATCAATGTTGATTCTGGCCTCGCGTGTCTTACTACTGCTGCAGCTGTTGCCGCTGTTCGGTCGCTGTTGTTCCTGCGGCCGCCACAGCTGCGCTTACTGCTGTATGCCGATGATGTGTTTCTCTTAAAAAGGAACTCAAACGACACGGATACGTAGATTCTGATAGGGAGATTGGTATCCCGGGTGGCTGTGCGATTGCTCTGAGCTATGCTAGAGCTCGCACCAGAGGCAAGCACTCAGCAGACGGTGAGGTCTGCTGTTGCAAATGTTGCAATCGAGCTGAAAGCTCCGAAGAGCTTTGAAAAAGGAGAAGCCCCAAGGGCAGTTGTTGTTGTTGATTAAAAGCGGTCTCGAATAAGAGACGAAGAGTGGTGCTGTTGAGTTTGAGAGAGGTGTGCGCGTGCATCCTCGATCGATCACGACTGCTCTAGACCCTACATATACAACAGAGTACCACAATATACAGGCACAAGTAAAACAAACAAAACTCGTAATTACGAACTATCGTGTACCGAACAATTGGGGTTATGCTGCAATATAATACCTGATTTACTGCAAGTAGATATGATTCTTTGATACCTGGTATGTGCATGTGTATGATACGATGTACACATCGTGCCAAAACCAGTAGCATTGCTATCGAGTCAGCGCCTTGTGCTGTGCTGTACCAAACTGCAGTACGAGCTGGTCTGACTTAGACTCAGTCACGACAGTTAAATGGATTTGCGCAGCGCAGTTTTTCGATTTATAAAGTGGAATTTTGTATGGCGCCCGGAACGGGCATAACAAAACGGGTCAAGCGGGAACCCAAAACAAACAAGTCGATGAGGAAAAATTATGATCGTTCGTGTGAAATGCCCACCTAGAAATCGACCGAAATATACGTTAAAAAAAAAGTGTTTTTTATTGGGTTCCCGCTTGAACGCCTAGACAAACGCGTTACGAATCACGTGTCAAACTTTCAGGTCAAAATTCGTGAAAATGTGTTGCGCTAAACAGTTTTGGTGTCTTCCATCGTAGTATCTTAAATTTGTATGAGGATCGTATGCAAGCGATATCTCTTAATCGAGCGCGAATTGAGCAGTGGCGATGGTATCGATCATTTCCCCTTGCCCTAAGGGCCCGTATTAACGAAAGAAAGTTGCAAATCGAATCGATTTCAAATCGACTTTTCTTTTATGAATCGACGCGGACTTTCATTTGATTGGTCAAAGCATGAATTACCGGAAATACATTGTACTTTGGGGCATGGAAAAATCGATTCGATCGGATATCAAAAGAAGTCCCAAAAGACTTTATTTTTTGCAAATCGAATCGATTGGAGTTCATCCAACATGCATGGCATGTTCCCACTGGGTGAACGTCCCCGAGGCGATCCGTCGCTGTTTGGGCTGTGCTCGACAACCACCAACGAGGCGATAAATCGTTAACCCCAATGAGTGGCGACCGAAGCAATAGCCGCGCCCACGGCTACATACCATAGCACAACGTGGCCCTGCGGTGGCTCCTAAAAACAAATCATGGCGATCGCAAGCCCAATTTTTCCACCAGCTCGATCGGCCAAGCCCGGTGAGAACCAAGCGATCGACCCGAAACACGGAGGAAAAACTAAAGACTTCGATAGCTGCATCGCTGTCGCTGTCCGGTATGTGGCGTTTAAGGGATTCCTCCGACCACCCACGCGAAGCTAAGAGTGCCAGCTTCCTAGCCTGGGCCTTGAAAATAAAACAGAGGCTGTAGCTGGCGTGCACGTGACGATGCACGCCGTCGCTCTCAGCTTCTCCCCTCGGTACTTGTCAGCCGGGCGTTCTGTGGGATGTCGCGTTATTCCGATATCATTCACATTTCGAGAACATACGGAACATACGTGGTTTCACACGATAGGACGCGAAGTCGTACTTTCACTTCAAATCGGAAAAAAATAGATTCGATTCATAAAAAAATATCGATTCGAAATCGATTCGATTTGAAACTTGCCTTCGTTAGTATGCACCCTAAACGGACTGCAAATGACAGTTTTGGATGCCAAGGACCCGGAGCTAAACAATCCAGCGATTCCGGACGCAATGAACAATGGCCGTATGAAATATATACGCACACGGGTTTTGCAGCTCAATGGTAAGCGGCAGTTGCTATGCGATGCCAACGACCCGTTCGATGCCTGATGATGGGCTCAACGTTGATAGCTACTCGTAGGCAATACTTCACGCACTTCAATAGCATCGAAATTGAATGAAACACCGTTCGCTATTCATCCCGACACGGCCTGACACAACACCCTCTCCATCGGATCGACACAGTATCCGCACCCGCCAAGTAACACGTCAATCGTGTTGGGGATGACATACCAATCTGGGTTACCGTATGATATGCCTGGGCACCAACTCCCTGTTTTCCTTGTTCGCGAACACCGGGGGAACGCATCCGAGAAACCGCCCCAACCGCCCCCCAGCAATGACTGAAAAATGTCAAAGCCATGAATAAAATGAACAACAACCTGTGTACATCACCGTCAACTTCACGTAGAAAACACTCCTCGCCCTAGTGTCGTCCAAACCACAAACACGCCAAGAATACTACGAGAGTAAAACTGGGAGCGACCTCGCCTGTTTCTGCAGTTCAAATACTCGAAATGTATTCCAAGTGCTGGAGAGTTGCTCTCATCAAGCCACACCTAATCACCGTTAACTCCCACTCGTGCCATTATCTGTGAATAGTTTCTGCAGACAGATGAGCGTGCAATTCTCGGTACGGTATACAGATGCTCGAAGTATACTTCGAACTCCGAGTACTTTGGGCTTACAGTATTTTGAGCTCGCACAGCAGAGAAACCTAGATGGGAAATTTCAGGGCTTATCCTGGGCCGTTTGTCCGGGCCGGGCCGATCTGAAAATTGTGACGGGCCGGGCCGGGCCGGGCCGAGACTTTTGAAAAAGTGATGGGCCGGGCCGGGCCGGGCCGGGACTGTTGAAAAAGTGAAGGGCCCGGCCGGGCCGGCAACATTTAAAAAGGTGATGGGCTCGGCCGGGCCGCGGCCCATCCCTTGAAATTTTGATGGGCCGGGCCGGACCGCGGCCCATCCTCTGAGAATTTGATGGGCCGGGCTGAGCCGCGGCCATTGATGGTCCGGGCCGGGCCGCGGCCCATGATATGTGGGATATTTATGGGCCGCTCCGCCGGGCTCATGAAGCGGCCCATGTGTTTTGACGGGCCGGCCCGGACCGCTAACCATGAGATATGGTGTGCTACTGATACTGCTACTACGGCCTCCACTGTGCCCATGAGGTGGTCCACGTGTTTTGACGGGCCCGCCCGGGCTGCGGCCTATGATATGTGGTGTAATACTGCTACGGCTACGACTTTTTGGGTGTACTTGGGTTGCTGTCCGCCAAAACCAGCTACGTTCTTACAATGCATCTCTTCTGGCAAATCGCCTCGGGTACTATGATGCCTTGTGCAAATGTCGGATGCAACCCTTGGTACCGCAGTGGGTGTACGGACGACACTTATCGCCGTCTCCGCGATGCAGGCAGCATGCCGCTCTTGCCCTGCATCGTTCCGCGGCAGCGGAATGTATTGCAGCAGTAGTACCGGGTGTTGCAGCAACATATACTATTGCAGCAGTACCGGGTGTTGCAGCAGCAAGTTGTATCGCAGCAGTAGTGCCGGGTGTTGCAGAAGCACGCGCTGCTGCTGTTGCTGTTGCTGTTGCTGTTGCTGCTGCTGCGGGTGCTTTGCAGCAGCACGATGAGGTGGTGGTCCGCAGTCGGGACGAAACCCATTGGACAATTTCGTTGATGGAGCAGAATTGTGTGAGTACTCGTAGTGGGTATTGGTTAGGCGTGTCTCATGGGCCGAAAACACCTGTGTCCCTCCAAATCCAGAAGGGAAAATACGAAAATACAACAAAACACTCAACAATCAATTGTACCAAAATCCCGTCAGCGTACACTCATGCACCTTTTAGTACGGGACAAGACATGGGACGGGCCATGGGCCTGCCCTTCAAATTCTCGGGCCGGCCAATGAAAATTGTCGGGCCCGACTACGGGCCGGCCCATCAGCGTCGGCCCATGACAAGCCCAGGGAAATTTGAACGAATGTAGAATGTTCCCAATACTGTCCTACTCTGCCTTGCAGTCTAAGACTTAGCAGCACGCAAAGTTACTGGTGAAGCGAACAGAGCGCGCGCGTGTATGAGCGGGAGTTTCGTGTCACCTATTTGGGCTGAAAACGGATTAAGTTGGGTTTGGAGACGGGGACGGGTAGTGATTTGTATATTTTGCAAGAGAGGGATACAAAGTTTCACGGTCGTGATAACTTAATATTTTCACGAAGAAAACAAACAAACAATCAGCTGAGAGCGCATAACGTGGGTCGAGGTAATTTGACGCGAGTCGGCGAGGGAAGAAACCACCAAAGTCGTCTCGCGATAAAACAGCAGGGCACTAACCATAGACGGGAGGGTGGTAGACAGCCTGGTGCGTGAGACAGCATCTGAATTATGACCAAAGGCGCTTTCACGGTACAGCGGTAAAAACAAACAATTAAGTACCGTTCATTTCATTCGCTGTAAGAAGCTCAAATACGTTTGAAACGGCGGTTAAAAAAACAACTACGAGTATTCCAGTTTGGAATAAAATAAAACAAAGGGCAGCGGCCAAAAACAGGTACACCTGGTCCGTTCGGGGCCAAAGCCAGGTACATACTAAAATCAAGTATAAAACACACCCCACGAACCTGCTGTTCCTTGCACCGCAAGTAGAGTTTTTTCATGTTCTTCGTGCTCGCCCGGTGGCTCCGTACACGAGTAGCTGCTAATAATAGTACGAGGAACGAACGCCTGCTGCTGTATTCTCCATTCTCAGCTTGCGACACCCCTGGTATTCCAAGTCAACCACAATCCCGAAGGGGAGACTTCTATCTCGTATTATTTCGGCGGAGGTGTGCTGGCAGATATGTGTGTCGCTCGAGTGGCGTGTGGGGCGAGGTGCGAAGGGAGGAGGGGGTCTCCGCGTACGTCGGCATTTGTATAGGGGGTATAGGGTGGAACTATGAAGGGCCTCTGATTGGCCTAAAAACGACAAAAAAAAAGGGTGAAAGTCAAGCAGAGGAGACAAAATCAGGTATACCTGGATTTTAAAGAGGCAAAAACAGGTTCAACGAGTTTTGGGCCAATGACAGGGCACGTGGAGTGCGGTTTTGACTTGATTTTAAATATGTACCTGTTTTTGGCCGCAAACGGACCAGGTATACCTCTTTTTGGCCGCTGCCCTAAAATAAAATAAACGTCAGCTGTGATAGGCTGTGAGGTAATATTAATCGTTCGCCCATTCTTGGTTGTTTTTTATTTTATTTTATTCTCCATAAAATATAATACTATATATGAAGTGATACGTGATACATACCGATCACCTTGGCTTGATTGGAGCTCCAGAATTAAATTAACAGCTCCTTCCACACAACAGTCAGTATCTCCTTTTTACCCCGACCCAGTTCGCGTTTGGCCTGCCAGCATAATAATTATGGCACGTACGAGTATACACATATACGTAGAGGTATGGGGTAGGGGTGGACGCAATCCTGTAATCCTGACGACGACTTAGGATAGATCTTCCGGCGGTTTTCCGGGAATTTTCGACCCACTGGTAGTAGTATCGGGAGGAATTTCGTGGTCCGCAGTTCGAAATAATCCGAAAAAGGAACGAAAGCGGCGCAGCAGCGTTTTCGACCCGTTTCTGGCCCGTTTTGGGCCCGGGTCGATGTCAGGGTAGGGTTGCACCCCGTCTGACTGAGAACCGGGTACCCGGTGGCGGGTACCCGGAACCGTCGGGAACCGGAACCGGACCGGGACAAATAATTTCCCCCGGGTAATTTGGATCCCGGGTACCCGGGTCCCCGGGTACCCGTTGATTGTGCTTTACGGAGGCCCCAAGACTGGGATATACGTTGATTTATACATACACTGTGCCCCTAGACTCTCCCTTTTCCTTTTCTCCTACAGCCTTCGCACAACACGCGACTAGGGTTACATTCCGTCTGAGTGAGAACCGGGTACCCGGTGGCGGGTACCCGGAACCGTCGGAACCGGAATCGGACCGGAACAAATAAATTTCCCCCGGGTATTTGGAGAGGCAGCCTTCTGCCTTCCATCTTCTTTCTTTGGCATGACTCATCGAGAGAATAGACGCAATGAAGTCATTCCCTCCCACCGTCCGCCTTACCATGCCACCTGCGGACCGTTCAGGCCCGCTGAAACGCTAAAAGGGGAGAATATAGTGCATGGTAATCCGGGTAGCCGGGGACCCGGGTACCCGGGGACCCGGGGACCCGGGCTGAAAGCAGGCCGGGTACCCGGTTCCGGTTCCGTCTGAACCCCCCACAATCCGGTCCGGTTACCGGTTCCAAATTTTGAGGCCAGGGTGCAACCCTATGTCAGGGTTAGGGTTAGGATTAGGATTACGATTAGGGCTAGGGGTGGGTTGGGTCTACGCCCGCGCCTCGATTCCCAGCGCCAGAATCGTTATAATCCTCCCGACCCCTGGAAGATCAATCCGAAGTCGTTGTCACGGGGACTCACAGTAGCCTTCACCGCACCACTGAATTATTATCTAGGATAAAGTATGGAAATCGGGGAATATTTATTATATACCTTTTTGTGTGGTTGACCAATTTTCGAAAAAAAAAGAACGCCTGATTTTTTCGAGACAAAGCTCATAAGGGTCGGGGCGGGGTCGGGGTTGGGGTTAGGGTTAGGGTTAGGGTTAGGGTTAGGGTTAGGGTCTAAAGTAGTGTTTTCGGCGTTTTTCGAAATATTCGGTGTCATAACACTGGAACCACACGCGGGCCAGAACCAAGTCCCCGATTTCCATAGTGTATCCTATATAATAATTCAGGATTGCGGTAAACGCGACTCGGGACTCACGCAAATTATTATTTACCTACTTGAGTTGATGTGGGTTCACTAATTTTAACGAAAGAGGAAAACGATGTATATACTCGTAGATGGAGGGGGATTAAATAAGTAAATTGTTTTTATGCGATGGGCTGCAGCAGTAGAGCATGCCGCAGTGACGGCGCTGCAGCAGAAAGAAGAGTATGCAGTAGCTAGCGCTGAGGAGAGGTTCAGGTAGAGTAGAAACAGAGTGAATTTTTATATCACAGCATAGGCGTCGAAGCTGCCTGTACTGACGGTTTCATATGCTAGTAAACCGACATACAATACAGTATAAACACCCAAATATCCTTTTAATTGAGTTGCTCTTGCACTACAAATATCCTGACAGCTGACAGCAGGGGACCGACATCGTTGCCATCGAAAACGGCTACAGAATCCGTGAAGCGGCCAAAGCACACGGCCCGAAGTTTCAGCCAGGTGGAGTGGGGGAAGTAATTTCAGCCGAGGTCATGGGTGATAGCTACCTCGAGCGAAGAGCACGTTGGCGGTAAAGTCCAGGACGTACGTAACCGTGCAGCCGGCGACGTCGGTCGACGACTCCGTTCATAAACACCTCCTCCTAATTGTTCCCTCTTTCGTTAAACTAATTAAGTATACCCCCCCATTACACGAACAACCTATGTACCAAATTCTTCTTTCAACTCCCCGACCTTCCACCCAGTGCCAAACCCCTGCTCGTCAACACCGCGAGTAGAGCCTCGTACTAGCTGGTCTTTTTCCTTCCTGTCTCAAACCTTCCCAACCTCTGTCTCTCCAATTCAACCAACTACACCACCATAAAACGTACCTGGTACTTGATAACCTTTCCCGATCCCCTCTTTCGAACATGCCAACGATACCATACATATCCACAAACCCCAGATTTTCTTCGTTCAATCTTCCATACTGTTCTCCCCCTTTCGCTAAATTAATTATCCTCCGACTATTATTGCAGATAAATTAAACCAAACACCACTTTCAACACTGCTCACCATCCAAATTATTCATGAAACACACAAACAACACACGTAGGGCTCGTGCGCATTGTTTCGACAACGTCTTGCTGAGCAGCTGACGCCCAAAGGCTGACAAATAGGATGTTTAGTTTGAGCGAAAAATAAATGAAAAAAGGGTGTCGCTTCGGGGGGGGGGGGTCTCGGGTCCTTTTTTTCATCCGCCCTTGCCTCACATTAATTACCCTGAGGACCAACCAGTCTTAATAGGCAAACAATAACACCAGGCTGAACTCACAACGCCTGACAGCGTGTATGAACATGGCAACACATCCACCGTTCCCGATACAGCGGGTCGCATTTTTTCTTGCATATTTCCTACGTAGAACACCGTTTGTTTGTTTATTCTAGCTCTTGTTGTCGACAACAGGAAACCAATTGCACTACAGTAGCCATGTCCCCTTCGCAGAACAAAATACGTATGCGCATGGTCTATCACGCGTGAGTAATCATGCCAGGCCTCTCGGAACGCCAAATAATGCACCGAATCACGCCCGACAAAGGTTCTGCGTAAGACATCATGAATAATAATGAGGAGATATTGATGCGAGAAGGGCGCTAGCCCTTCGAGCATCAATAGATGCTCTTCCTAATGGGTTGGGTATCTTCCTGTGGGGGTGTACCCCCCTGGTCGCGAACGGACACAAACGGACAAAAAACAGTTCTGAAAACTGCCACAGCGTGGTTTTATTTAAAGAATCTATAATATTAAGTTTTGCCGGTCCCTCGCACGTCCCTCGCACTTCGCTCGTTCGCTTTGCTTTTTTTGGGCGCGCGACGCGTACACTCAACCGATTCAGACACGCTCGGGACTGATAGAGGCCCGCTATTTGTGCCGACCGTCCTGTGCTGCTCGTGTCGAAAGCGGTGCCGAGATCGCAGAGCTAGGCCATAGTGACTGCCCTAGCTAACTCTTACCAGTGGCAATTGTCACTGGGATTTTATACTCAACCTCCGCGCTCTCGCTCAAGCACCAAGTCCAGATTTGCACCTGCAACAAAACAAGCAAACCGCACCACGAGCAAACGCTATACCACCACCACCACCACCACCACCACGACCACCACCGCCACCCTCGCCCCACCAGCCGAAGGAGCACCGGAAGCTGTTGTTGCTCGTAGTAGCTGATGGGCGTTGGTGGGATCTCGTTCCCGTGGTCTGGTGATGGTGTGGTCGGGTGCTGCTGCTGCTGCTGCTGCTGCTGTATAAGGAACTTTTTTTTTTGCATTTTGTTACTCCTTTTTTTCACGTATACCTACGTACGTATTTGACCTGCCGAGTATACGGTATATAATATACCTGGTATGTATATACAAGTACCAGTTTCTATTTTTTAATACCCCGTGTTCCAGTTTTTTTTTTTATACTCCATCTTTTTCAAGTATTTTTCTTTGCATTGTACTAGCTGCTGCTGTACCTGCTCAGTTCGTCATTATGGTACCAGTTTTTTTTTTTTTTTTCGCATTTTCGGTAATATAATATTATTCCAATATGTGACCTGCCCAGTACACAGAGTAGTATTAATAGTACACATATACATGATAATTTTGTTTCATTTTTTTACGATAACTTGATCTTGGAACCATTGTACCATTTTTCTTTTTATTATTATACCTGCACCTACGTACGTATTTGACCTGCCCAGTACACAGCATTGTAGTAGTACACATACATACATGATGCCCTGCCAGTTTTCGTCGTTTCCATATAATAATGCACCAACACACACAGCCCAGCGATCCACTTAATACCCACTGTACAAGGTTGTTGCGCTGACACGCATCGCTTAACAAGAAATGTTGGTGGGTGGTGTTGGCGATGGTGGGACTGCCAGCCCAGGGACCAACCGACCCACCCAGTAACTCTCTCACCCACCACGCACACCCATCAACTACTTGCCGGTCACTAAAAAAAGGTTTCTGTGCTGACACAAATCGCTTAAAAACAAAAACGATCCAATCAATCACGATTATTATAGGAACACAGCAAAAAGAAAAGAACCGCCAACGCAGTAGCTTAATGCAGTTAGGAGTTTGACCACTTGAAGGCGTCTGTCACGCTCCTCGTTTCCACCGTTCTTGTACAGGCCCTAAGGAATGCTCACGCCAAGTATCAGAAACATCCGCTGAACGTATTTTTTGTACTTTCGTATATACTTTAGTATTGATATATGCTCGCACGTGATGGCATGGAATCGATACGGGATTTCTCGACAACAATAACTCGGATTCAGAAAATTCCAACATCAACAAATGCACTACAGACCCAGGAACGTCGTTGCCAAATATGAGGTCCTAATACTGCCAAGCGATTACGAAAACCCCAATTAATCGATTAATAAGTGAATTTTAGTTTTACAGCCTGACCAGCTCGTACACAGCAGTGCTTGGTATACACACCTGCATGGGGCAACATCACGAGTGGAAACATAAATACCGTTTATGGCTTCCAGCCTTCATCATATACCAGTTACCAGTACCCGTACTATACCTATTAACAGCGTATCGTTGTCGCTGCTCTACAAGCAGGTACACAGCTACAGCGCGCATCTTCGGAAGTTGAACAAAAATCACCCGCCATGCCACGCAGATTCTGCAGTTCTTGTGACACGTGCAACACCCAACCGTTTTGCCGCTGTGGGAGGGTTGATGCCTAGAAACTGCAGCCAGCACTATCTAGTTGAAGGGCGCGGATCATGGCCCAGACGCACACCCTTACCTGGTTTACATGTGGCACACTTAATAGTTGATGCTGGTACTACTCGTGCATGGTATGTTGGAAACCATCTCCGTTCGTGAGTCTCACATCTGCTCAAGTCGGCAAGAAGGAGCACTACGAGTACTGCTTGCTGTAACGCCGAAACGATTGAAGCTGCGCTCTGTGAGTCGTCTTCCTCGGGTACACTACGTACGCAATAGAGAGGGACACGAAACTCGAACCACCTCGACAGCACCGTTCTCATAGGCTTTATTCAGAGAGTGGGCGAGGATGTCCATATGCGAGAACACGAGAGTCCATTGTCATCATCAGTCATTCGACAGTTATTTTCCGATGACTTTTATTTTGTGCAACCAGATTCCAGTTTTGTTGAAAACTATATGGCGGGATTAATACGGGGGTAGGGGATGGGTTTTCCCTCGCTGATGTCGCGCTTCGGGCCCATATTTCACGGAGACCTTCAATATACGAACGGTTCCATAGCGTGGCTAGAATTCCGCATCCCTCCCTACTCCCTGGTTCGCCAGACCGAAGCACCCCGCTTTGCAGCCTTCATCGTTTCAGCGTTTCGTCTTCTTGCCGACTTGGTCACAGGTGAGACTCGCGAAGTGAGATTCATTTCCAAGAAACGCGTGGTTCTTCTTTTCAAAGGGTGTTCCAAGGGTCTTGGTGTGGCCATGCTCCAATAGCGCTGTTTGTAGTGTCTACGCTGGGATGTTCGGGCCTAGTGGTATATTGTTTGGGTGTTTGGTGCGTGGCAGGACACTGGAGGGTATGCGTGACATGGTCTTAGTTATGTTGGTACTGCATACCGGTATCAGGTACCAGGTACGTACCAACAAGGTTCCCCTGCGAGGCGTGGTTGGCTTCAAATCCCAGGGGTGTCGCAAGTTGAAAAGTGGGAACACACAGGCTTTCAGGTTACAGTAAGTCCATGTGTGCCCAATTCGCTGGTGTCGAACCTCTGCAGCTGCAGTTGCTGCATCGCTGCTGTGCTGCGATGGTCATATAAAAACCCACAGCAAGTAAGTGTGGGTCGGAATGGTCCAGCTGCAACGTCAAAACGTATACCGTGGTACAAGGGTATAACGTAGTCGTTACGTCGATGTCCACGAAATAGTTACTCGTATTTACGGGAAAACGTGCTTGTGCCAGAAACATTACGCGTGAGTTATTATAGTGTATTATGAGTTATCAGGGTATATCCGTCATTTACCCCCGAGGATGAAAAACGTGTATGCCCTGTAATATATGTACTACTCGTAACACTGAAAATCCGACAGCCTTGGATACTGTAGTTGTACTCGTACGCATAAGTATGCATATGAGTGCTGCGGTAGTATTTTCACTGTTGTCAGTGCATGTCCAGGGCAGTGCACTGAATCAGCCGCCCGGCATATCGGCATTGCGTACAATTATTGCCCCCTGTTCATCTGTGAATTGCGTGCACTCTTTTGCTGAAACGTACAGCAGTGTACGGGCACAGACGTAATCACGGGGGTGGGACAGTTACGGCCATCCCTGTTTGGTTACGCGTAATAACATCACGTTCATGCCGTGTGACGGCTGACCCTGGCAGCAAATATAAAAAAATAACAGAGAAAAAAACGTTTTCTCTTTTCTCTACCTGTACGAAAGACTGTGTTCCTGAGGTTCCAGGGTTCGTCATCTGAGAAGAGCACGTTTTTTTCTAGGAAAATTCCAAATCCTTTTTTTCGTAGAACCACAAGAATAATTAACATCCCAGAACGAATATACTCGTACGTATAAACACCAAAGGCATTTGGCCCCACCGATCGACTTGACAAATGAGAATGCCTGTCCGGTAACACAAGTGCCTGTCCGGTAACACAAGCACATGGAGCTCTCCTCTAACCAATGCCGGCGTCTCATGAGCCCCCGTGGCCGGCACATAGTCCTTCGATCTGCGGGCAAGGCGTGTCTCTCCGGACTGCAAAAACCACCGCAGTCGGTTGTTCAGCTGCGTGCATCAGGAAACTAAAGGGGCCAGAGGCAGGGTGCAACCGCCCCTAAACAAGGGCGGCGAACCGTTGCAAGACGTACAGCAACACAGTAACGTTAGTTTTAATTTGGATTAACGCGTGTACGCTGCGTTGTGTGCCCTAATCTTGGCTCGTTACACCCAGAACCGAGTCTAACAACGGCGCTTCGGCGAGTATGTACAGCAAAACTCGAATTTTACAGCAGCAGCATGTACAGTATGTGTGTGTTTGTGCTGCTGGAACGCGCCAAGATGAACGCACACAGCGCAGGCTGCACGCGTTAAAACAAAAAAAAAAAAAAACGTTACGGTGTTGCCGTACGTCTTGCAATGGTCCGCAGCCCTTGTTTACAGGCGGTTGCACCCTGCCTGCAGCCCCGTTGATTTTCCTGGAGCTCGCAACTGGACAACCGGCCGGCTATGTTTTTTGCTGTTCGGAGAGACACGGGTTACCCGCAGATCGGAGGACAGTGTTCCGGCCACAAGCGCTGAAATGACGCCGGCATTGGTTAGAGGGGAACTCCCTGTGCTTGTGTTACGGAACAGGCCTTCTCTTTCGTCAAATTGATCGGTGGGGCAAAAACCCTTTGGTGTATAGAAGTATCTTCATTCTGGGCTGTTCAGTATTTTTGTGATCCATTAAGTGAAAAAAAAGGATCTGAAGTTTTTCCTGGAAAAAAACGTACCCTGCTCAGACGACGAACCCTGCACAGCTATAGGGTCCGATGATGACTTAAATTATTATGTGAGGTTCACTATTAATAGTGGTGTTGTGCCGCTGCTATGACTGCTGCTGCTACTTCTGTTTTCGCCGCTGCTGTACTGCGCGGATACTTTAGAAATCAGAACGAGCTTGGGTTGGAATCGCCCAGCTTGTTTGTGTTCCGGATGACACGCCCATAGAACACATAATGCATACATACGCACACACGCATACACACAGAGAACGGACAGTTCGTAGCCGTCACACATAGGCCCGTGTTGCTGTGGTATAATGCATGACTGCTACAACGTTGCGCTAAAGCTTCAGTAGTCGGGGCATCCCAGACAGGTGTTCATACAAAGCAACAGGCAGCATAGACAGCCTAAAGAAGAACCGCAAACAAGAAGATGAAACTGCACCCGGTCCTCTCTCTCTTTGACACTGAGCTGTTTTCAGTAGGTTTCAACTGTTTTTCTACAGGTAGTTCCTGCGCTACTGCCCTAGGATCCTGGTTGGGATTCCTCCTGCTAGCAGTGGGCTGTGTGGGTCCTGCACATGCATATACAACACCGTTCATCGCCGTCACAAAGGCAACACTCGTAGCTTGACTAGCCGCTGCTGCGTGCTGTACAGCTTATGTTGTGGTCCTGTTGTGCTGTCGGGTAATACCGGTACACCTTTGGCACTATGGCTACTTTGTACTGTTGTGTAGTCTAGACCAGACATGGGTCCGTCAAGCAAGCACCGAAATATTCGTACATCGGCATGTAGTGCACCTACGCACGTATGATATATGTACGTATGTGCAGATGTACGGCAATAGAGCCAGAAATATAACTAAACTATGCATTCGGATTACGCATTTCATTTTTGCAAGCTTCTCATGTAAAAGTAAGCACACAACTGCTGTACACAGCCTACGGCGGGCCGTACGTTATCGGATACGCATACATATGTAGGCTGCATGTCGGTCGCGTACACACCGGCAAGTGAGATATTGAAATCGCTCTGCTATGCGGATGGTAAGACGTCCTCAGCACCCACTTAAGGCTGTTAGCAAGGCGCTGTAGCAATACAAGACATGCTGTTTTTTCAATCCAATGCCGACGTCATCTGAACCCTTGCGGCCGGCGCACTGTCCACCGATCTGCCGGCAAGGCGGTCTCTTCGGACTGCATAAAACACTGCAAGTTGATTGTCCAGCTGCGTGCACCAGGATTTCTAAGAGGGCAAAAGGCAGGCTGAAATCCCTCCGAAGCGAGGGCTGCGGACCATTTTGCACGACCAACACCGTAAGGTGGACAGTTATACGTTTTAACGTTTGCAGCGTACGTTGTGTGCGCTCATCTTGGCTTGTTACAGCTTTAAAAACACACTGCTGAAAAATTCCAGTTCAGCTATACATATTTGCCGACGCGATGTTTTTAGACTCGTTTCTGGCTGTAACCAGCCAAGATGAGCAAATGCACAGCACGCTGCAAGCGTTACAATATCAGACTGTGTATGTTACTGTGTTGCTCGAGGGCTTGCGATGGCCCGCAGCTCTTGTTTGGGGGCAGTTTCAGCCTGCTTCTCGCCCTACTAGAGCTCCTGGTGCACGCACCTAGACAACCGACTTGCAGTGTTTTGTGCAGTTCGGAGAGACATGCCCTGCCGGATGTTGCAGTGACAAGGGCTCAAATGACGCTGGCATTGAATGGAGGCAAACACCACGTCCTGCGTTACCGTACAGGCCTCGTTTTTCGTATAATCGACCCATGGGTCAAAATGCCTTTGGTTCATATACAAAGCATTGGGAGCTTTCCTAGAATAAAACGTTATTTTCAAATGTTTACTCCTGTATATGGTGATAACTCCGCTCTTCCCTGTTGTACCGCGGTGATTGATATATTGACGATATGTGATCTACAGGACACTCCAAAAGCTTTCGTTCCGAGGTTACGATCAAGCAACGTGTTTTTTAATGTGATTGCCCCACGTGCTATAAGTCAAATGTTTCATCAACTATTACATCATTTCGACCATCTCGAAAGTGGCCTCTATTGTTTGAGTTAAATTGGAAGCATGCATTCGCCTGCCTTACATTCAGTGACTTGTACATGACGATGACCACATATTTCAGTCCTCTCCTCTTCATCACCTAAGTATTGGTGTTACATTTCCAGGCATTGAGCCAATGTTGTGTCTAATGTGTGACGGCCAGCACACACGTGACCGTAGATCGTTGTCTAACATATCTGGTTTTGGTTGCTTTCCGTCTCTCGTTTGGCCAGGGACCGCACTTGTATCGAGACAAAGAGTTGTTTCTTCACGCATTCACCTAAACGATGCTTTTCCTATTTTATCATACCTGGTAGTACTGCTGCCGGTAAGAGCCCACGCAGCGGGACATTTGGAACTGTCGCTGAATTGTGTTCGTTGGTGGATAGTGAACCAACACACCAGCACAGCCCTGCAGCACGGCAGCAGCGGTTGTACAGCGCGGGTGTAAAAACAAATATTAATGGAAAACAGCATCCACAGCAGCAGACGTATTGTAGCAAAGCAGCAGAACAGCCGGAGCCTCAGAGACCACCTCTTGTCTCCCTGCTTAACACCGCTCAGCTGAGTCCTCGTCATGGTGTTCAACATAGCCGGTGTGGCCACAAGGGATACACTGCTGCTCTCCTTGGCATCGATGCAACCAAGAGACATTCTACACATCCAGCAGGAAGGGTGGTATAGAAAGCAGACCAGGACCAGGGGGCGGAGTGCAGCTACTTCTGATTTCACATTGGACACAGCGGTTTCGCGGTGACTATTTGCACTTGCTGTAAATTGACGGACGCTGAGAGTGTGGGGTTGGGAGAACCCTAACCCTAAGTCCTAAAACTAATAGTGCAGCAGGCCCGGGCTTGAGCAGCCCGTCTGCGGCGTGTTGTGATTATGTCCGGGTGTTTGGGTTTAAAACAAATTAGAAAGACGATGTATCTGCGTGATGGACGTCAGACCCTTCAGATAACCGGCTCCAGCCAGCTCGAGTTGGGTACCTGAACAAACACGCCGTCAGAATCGGAAAGTCGCATTCGCTCGTAATAATCCAATAGCTCAGGCCATCGATAGCTGGGGCCTTTGACAACAATGTTTAAATATGAACTCCCCGTGCATGCCACATACTGCTTGATGGTGACTAAAGCCTACAGCGCAACTGTACGGGATGGGCGAGAGAGTGGCGCTCTCCCCACTGTCACTCTGTATCAGATCTGTATTGAAAAAAACAATCGACGAGAATAAAACGGCTGACGTTGCATTGTACGTTTTTTATTCCATCTGTGACATCGCTATAATACTGTCCGGGTGTACAGTAGGTGCATTCGTAACCTGATAGAGCGGACACTCTCACCAGATACCAGGCATGCCAATTTGATTCGTACTATATTCGAATGTGTCTACGATAGCTTGTATAGTCTCTGCGGCCAGATCGTCACACGATAGTCTGGCTACTGCAACGCAAAACCCTTGATCTCGGACCCTTTTGGGCATGAACAACGGTCGGGGTACGAGCACCGACTTATCACACGTTGGCTGAGACAACCCGTCAAAGATGTATGCATTCGCTCTGTGGCTGACAAACGAACCTATTTCAAACGAGAGGGGGATACGTATGGTTATTGCTTTCGCTTTGTTTCTGAACACATATTCCGCTAGCGAATCAGCACCGTCAAATATTTTGCGCTAGGCAGTTGGACATGCTACAAGTGACAACTACTGTAGCGGGGCAAGCGCTACCTGGTTATGTACTATACAAAGTACTCAATCCAGCCTCGGGCATGTACCGTGTAGCACCGCGCTTAGCGGGTTTCTCTTGGCCGTTGCCTTTCCTCAATCAGCCACTCCAAAAGAAGCAATCTGAAAAAGAGGATGATGAGCTTCATAACATGGCCAGATTGCTATGCCAGCAGTCCTCATGCCACTCAACACTCAATGCATGGGGGTGTTTGACGTACGCGCCAACTGGTATGGTATTCCCTTTGCGATTTTAACCAGCGGGATACCGGCTCTGCATGCCACTGCGCCCCGCGCCAAACCTATTTGGCTTTTGCCAACCACTAGGGGGCATGTTGGCGATACGAAGTGTAAATACGTGTTCTATTTCCGTTTTTGCTTGCGTTGGGCACAAGGTTTTGTACGCATTTCTGCAGACCCTGTGTTGTTAGTGGTAGGCGACGAGACTGTACGTGTAGTTGTCGACAGCACGCATACCAAGCAGGCATCTCCTAATGTATTAAACTACAGGACACTGTATGGCACTGACAACAACCAAATATTGTTTCCGCTAAATGTACACGGTCTATGATTATCTGGCAGCTACCCGAGAGGCGAGGCCGTCGGCTTAAACCCTTCGCTGTTATCCCTCTATACATACACGGGTTCAGTGATGCCCAATTGTAACTGGCCTCTTCAGTGATTGCCCATGAATTGGAGATAACAAACGATGTGTGGGAAACTTATCTTCACTCTCAGTGTCAGTCTAGTGGGTAGTCTACACGACACCCGTCAGTGTCACCCAGGGCGGCCTGACCCTGAAACACGTTTACCGACAACAAACATTGTTGTGCTGTACGGTGTGAACGTGTTGTTGGGCTCGCTGACCTACGATCTTCGAGCCGCGTAACACACATCACCAATACATGACCCATTACATGTTAAAACTTTCTCCGTGCAACGGGCGCTGAGCCACTAGCGCGATCCAACCAATGTCGCAAAAACACGTATTTCGTCTGTGGTTGTCATTTCACACTTCCTTGTTGAGTAATGTTTGCTCTACGACAAACAAGTTTAGGTTCGCATGAATATCCTATGGAAAACCTATTTTCTACAGATAAATCGAATCTGTATGTGACAGAAGGCAATGCCGCTCTGCCCCTCCTATTCACTCAATCGGAGTAAAGGCGTTGCCGGTGATACTCCTTTTTTTTATCACATCGTTCAGGTTTTTGGTGGGGCGCATTAACAATTCTACTGTATAGTTCACGGCCTGCCCCGCTTTCGGTTACAGGCATGTTTGTTTTGTCCACTACGTTTGAAGTATGTGCATGATACTGTGGAGACGCGATCTGACTTTTGAACGTTTTGCACCCCTCCTCTCCCCCGTAGGTATTCCGTTAGTAAAACTAGCACCTTTTCAAGTGGCATAACACACGAAATTATAGTATTAAACTGTTTAGTGTATGCGAACGGTCCATTTTCACAGTATTGTTTCTGTGCTTCAACCTGCTGTATATCTACGTTCACGCTGACCCTGGCCAGTCTCCATATTGTATGTTGGACGCAGCATGGTCTGGTAGTCCATGAGCATCAGGTTCTCACAGCGCCGTCGAATTGTCTCTTTGCTCTTTGTGTTTTCCCTACTGGGCTGCCACAGGAAGAGCACCAAACCGACGGTCAGCGACGATGAGGCTTTGCTCTCATGACTCTTGCACGAAACAAGCATACTTCAACTTCGAGGGCAGCAAGACGGAGGTGTACTGTGAACAACATGCCGAATACGGCATGGTCGACTCCTTCAGCACCCTGTGTTCCCATGACACCGGCAAGAAGCGACCGAGCTGTAATGTGGATCGTTGCAAGACGGAGATATACTGCACGCATCATGCTCACGATGGCGTGTTGAACGCCGTTAGCAAGCGCTGCCCGCATGGCGTCTGCATGAAAATCCCGAAGCTCGATTTCGAGGGTAGCATGACAGGGGTGTACCGCAGACGACAGGCTGAGGAGGCATTGGTGGACGCCCTTAGCAAACGTCGTCTTGATGACTCATGCCCGAAGGTAGCCACCGTCAATGTGAATGACAGCAGAACACGGCAGTACTGCAGGCAAGATGTTGGGGAGGGCATGACAAGCGGCTCTTCCAAACGTTGCTTGCACGACTCGTGCAGAGTGATCCCGAATTTCAATGTGGAGGGTAGCAGAACAGGCTTGTTCTGCAGTCAACATGCCGAGGAAGGCATGGTGGACGTCGTTTGCAAACGTTGTATACACGAGTCCTGCACGACGAGGCCGAGCTTCAATGTCGAGGGTACTAAGACACCAGTGTACTGCAGCCAGCATGCTAAAGAGGGCATGGTGAACGTCTGTCACAGACGCTGCTTGCACGACTCCTGCACGGTGCACCCGTCCTTCAATGTCGAGGGTAGCAAGACAGGCCTGCTCTGCAGGAAGCATGCCGAGGAGGGAATGGTGAACGTCCATAGCAAACATTGCTTGCACGAGTCCTGCACGGTGAGGCCGAGCTTTAATGTCGAGGGTAGCAAGACGGGTTTATACTGCAGGAAACATGCTGGACAGGGCATGATGGACATAAAAAACAAACGTTGTTTGCATGAGTCCTGCACGAAGAGATCGACCTTCAACTTCGAGGGCAGCAAGACGGGTGTGTACTGCAGGCAACATGCTCAGGAGGGCATGATGCAGGTGGTTAACAAACGTTGCTTGCATGGCTCTTGCAACAAGCGGCCGGCGTGGGGTGTACTGACTAAAGGTGTGGCCACCGCTTGCGCCCAGCATAAGATCGATATCTCGGGCGGTCCGGTGATCAACTTTGCAATGACCTGCAAGGTAGGGGGATGTAGGAGAGCGTCGCGGTGGGGGCTGCAGGGGTGCCAGCCCAGCCACTGCGTTGATCACGGCCCGATCCAAGGCGGCCTTGTCCGCACTGTGCCGACTGGTCGCTGTAAGAACCCTCGTCGTAGTCCATCGTACCCTGCAGTATGCACCACCTCGTACGACGTGAAGACTGAGTGTGTGTTTTGACAGCTTACGCATTGAACTTGATAGTTTTGGTGTTGACGATTTGATTTTCTGTGAAGTCGTTGGATTCAGCGGCATAGCGCCTAGCCTTTCGCAAGCGGCCTGGAGGGGTCGATATGGCATCTGCCGTATGGAAGTCAATGGAACAAGATACGTAGCCTACCTCAACCATACGGCACACTGCTTCCCCTAACCTGATTTCCGCAGTGGCAAGTTTGCAAATATATGCAGGTCTACGCTGAAGACCGTTGGCGGCGGTTTAGCCTTCGTCAGCGCGTGTGGCTTAGTCAGGGGTAATCAACGGTGATAACCTCAGACATTTCCGTCTTGAAGGGTGTGTTTGACAAACAGCAGACCTTCGTTCGAAGTGATTGATCGGGTGTGGCTACCCTGGTGCGTCACACTTCATTTAATCCACGTGGGGACGTACACGACTTTGATGGTAATTGTACATATTTGGTAGTGCAGCGTAATCAATCATACAGCTGGGTGCATGTTTCAAGCCGGCCAGAGTTGAATTGCGTGGTCGAGTTAGTTCACTGCAGGTAGGGAAATTCATAAGAGTGTTCCCGTAGGTTCAAGTTCTGTTGACGTATGTAGATGTCGTGTCGTGGCTATTTTCAAGTTATGTAGTATAGTGCGTTACATGGAGGGATGTACATTATGTTTCTTTTTCGCGACACGTGTCGCGACGCGTCGCGGCAACTGTCGCGGCAACACATGCCGCGACACGTCGCGGCCCTATGCGGCATGTCGCGACGCGTGTCGCGGCGTATGTCGCGGTTAGTGTCGCGACGTCTGTCGCGGCAAGCATCGCGGCGCGTGTCGCGGCAGGTGTCGCGGCAGGTGTCGCGGCAGGTGTCGCGGTTGGTGCAGGTGTCGCGGCAGGTGTCGCGGCAGGTGTCGCGGTAGGTGTCGCGGCAGGTGTCGCGGTAGGTGTCGCGGTAGGTGTCGCGGCAGGTGTCGCGGCAAGTGTCGCGACGAGCGTGACGAGGTTCACGTAGATCATCATTTTAGGCAACGCCTTTACTCCGATTGAGTGAATAGGAGGGGCAGAGCGGCATTGCCTTCTGTCACATACAGATTCGATTTATCTGTAGAAAATAGGTTTTCCATAGGATATTCATGCGAACCTAAACTTGTTTGTCGTAGAGCAAACATTACTCAACAAGGAAGTGTGAAATGACAACCACAGACGAAATACGTGTTTTTGCGACATTGGTTGGATCGCGCTAGTGGCTCAGCGCCCGTTGCACGGAGAAAGTTTTAACATGTAATGGGTCATGTATTGGTGATGTGTGTTACGCGGCTCGAAGATCGTAGGTCAGCGAGCCCAACAACACGTTCACACCGTACAGCACAACAATGTTTGTTGTCGGTAAACGTGTTTCAGGGTCAGGCCGCCCTGGGTGACACTGACGGGTGTCGTGTAGACTACCCACTAGACTGACACTGAGAGTGAAGATAAGTTTCCCACACATCGTTTGTTATCTCCAATTCATGGGCAATCACTGAAGAGGCCAGTTACAATTGGGCATCACTGAACCCGTGTATGTATAGAGGGATAACAGCGAAGGGTTTAAGCCGACGGCCTCGCCTCTCGGGTAGCTGCCAGATAATCATAGACCGTGTACATTTAGCGGAAACAATATTTGGTTGTTGTCAGTGCCATACAGTGTCCTGTAGTTTAATACATTAGGAGATGCCTGCTTGGTATGCGTGCTGTCGACAACTACACGTACAGTCTCGTCGCCTACCACTAACAACACAGGGTCTGCAGAAATGCGTACAAAACCTTGTGCCCAACGCAAGCAAAAACGGAAATAGAACACGTATTTACACTTCGTATCGCCAACATGCCCCCTAGTGGTTGGCAAAAGCCAAATAGGTTTGGCGCGGGGCGCAGTGGCATGCAGAGCCGGTATCCCGCTGGTTAAAATCGCAAAGGGAATACCATACCAGTTGGCGCGTACGTCAAACACCCCCATGCATTGAGTGTTGAGTGGCATGAGGACTGCTGGCATAGCAATCTGGCCATGTTATGAAGCTCATCATCCTCTTTTTCAGATTGCTTCTTTTGGAGTGGCTGATTGAGGAAAGGCAACGGCCAAGAGAAACCCGCTAAGCGCGGTGCTACACGGTACATGCCCGAGGCTGGATTGAGTACTTTGTATAGTACATAACCAGGTAGCGCTTGCCCCGCTACAGTAGTTGTCACTTGTAGCATGTCCAACTGCCTAGCGCAAAATATTTGACGGTGCTGATTCGCTAGCGGAATATGTGTTCAGAAACAAAGCGAAAGCAATAACCATACGTATCCCCCTCTCGTTTGAAATAGGTTCGTTTGTCAGCCACAGAGCGAATGCATACATCTTTGACGGGTTGTCTCAGCCAACGTGTGATAAGTCGGTGCTCGTACCCCGACCGTTGTTCATGCCCAAAAGGGTCCGAGATCAAGGGTTTTGCGTTGCAGTAGCCAGACTATCGTGTGACGATCTGGCCGCAGAGACTATACAAGCTATCGTAGACACATTCGAATATAGTACGAATCAAATTGGCATGCCTGGTATCTGGTGAGAGTGTCCGCTCTATCAGGTTACGAATGCACCTACTGTACACCCGGACAGTATTATAGCGATGTCACAGATGGAATAAAAAACGTACAATGCAACGTCAGCCGTTTTATTCTCGTCGATTGTTTTTTTCAATACAGATCTGATACAGAGTGACAGTGGGGAGAGCGCCACTCTCTCGCCCATCCCGTACAGTTGCGCTGTAGGCTTTAGTCACCATCAAGCAGTATGTGGCATGCACGGGGAGTTCATATTTAAACATTGTTGTCAAAGGCCCCAGCTATCGATGGCCTGAGCTATTGGATTATTACGAGCGAATGCGACTTTCCGATTCTGACGGCGTGTTTGTTCAGGTACCCAACTCGAGCTGGCTGGAGCCGGTTATCTGAAGGGTCTGACGTCCATCACGCAGATACATCGTCTTTCTAATTTGTTTTAAACCCAAACACCCGGACATAATCACAACACGCCGCAGACGGGCTGCTCAAGCCCGGGCCTGCTGCACTATTAGTTTTAGGACTTAGGGTTAGGGTTCTCCCAACCCCACACTCTCAGCGTCCGTCAATTTACAGCAAGTGCAAATAGTCACCGCGAAACCGCTGTGTCCAATGTGAAATCAGAAGTAGCTGCACTCCGCCCCCTGGTCCTGGTCTGCTTTCTATACCACCCTTCCTGCTGGATGTGTAGAATGTCTCTTGGTTGCATCGATGCCAAGGAGAGCAGCAGTGTATCCCTTGTGGCCACACCGGCTATGTTGAACACCATGACGAGGACTCAGCTGAGCGGTGTTAAGCAGGGAGACAAGAGGTGGTCTCTGAGGCTCCGGCTGTTCTGCTGCTTTGCTACAATACGTCTGCTGCTGTGGATGCTGTTTTCCATTAATATTTGTTTTTACACCCGCGCTGTACAACCGCTGCTGCCGTGCTGCAGGGCTGTGCTGGTGTGTTGGTTCACTATCCACCAACGAACACAATTCAGCGACAGTTCCAAATGTCCCGCTGCGTGGGCTCTTACCGGCAGCAGTACTACCAGGTATGATAAAATAGGAAAAGCATCGTTTAGGTGAATGCGTGAAGAAACAACTCTTTGTCTCGATACAAGTGCGGTCCCTGGCCAAACGAGAGACGGAAAGCAACCAAAACCAGATATGTTAGACAACGATCTACGGTCACGTGTGTGCTGGCCGTNCCGGTGATACTCCTTTTTTTTATCACATCGTTCAGGTTTTTGGTGGGGCGCATTAACAATTCTACTGTATAGTTCACGGCCTGCCCCGCTTTCGGTTACAGGCATGTTTGTTTTGTCCACTACGTTTGAAGTATGTGCATGATACTGTGGAGACGCGATCTGACTTTTGAACGTTTTGCACCCCTCCTCTCCCCCGTAGGTATTCCGTTAGTAAAACTAGCACCTTTTCAAGTGGCATAACACACGAAATTATAGTATTAAACTGTTTAGTGTATGCGAACGGTCCATTTTCACAGTATTGTTTCTGTGCTTCAACCTGCTGTATATCTACGTTCACGCTGACCCTGGCCAGTCTCCATATTGTATGTTGGACGCAGCATGGTCTGGTAGTCCATGAGCATCAGGTTCTCACAGCGCCGTCGAATTGTCTCTTTGCTCTTTGTGTTTTCCCTACTGGGCTGCCACAGGAAGAGCACCAAACCGACGGTCAGCGACGATGAGGCTTTGCTCTCATGACTCTTGCACGAAACAAGCATACTTCAACTTCGAGGGCAGCAAGACGGAGGTGTACTGTGAACAACATGCCGAATACGGCATGGTCGACTCCTTCAGCACCCTGTGTTCCCATGACACCGGCAAGAAGCGACCGAGCTGTAATGTGGATCGTTGCAAGACGGAGATATACTGCACGCATCATGCTCACGATGGCGTGTTGAACGCCGTTAGCAAGCGCTGCCCGCATGGCGTCTGCATGAAAATCCCGAAGCTCGATTTCGAGGGTAGCATGACAGGGGTGTACCGCAGACGACAGGCTGAGGAGGCATTGGTGGACGCCCTTAGCAAACGTCGTCTTGATGACTCATGCCCGAAGGTAGCCACCGTCAATGTGAATGACAGCAGAACACGGCAGTACTGCAGGCAAGATGTTGGGGAGGGCATGACAAGCGGCTCTTCCAAACGTTGCTTGCACGACTCGTGCAGAGTGATCCCGAATTTCAATGTGGAGGGTAGCAGAACAGGCTTGTTCTGCAGTCAACATGCCGAGGAAGGCATGGTGGACGTCGTTTGCAAACGTTGTATACACGAGTCCTGCACGACGAGGCCGAGCTTCAATGTCGAGGGTACTAAGACACCAGTGTACTGCAGCCAGCATGCTAAAGAGGGCATGGTGAACGTCTGTCACAGACGCTGCTTGCACGACTCCTGCACGGTGCACCCGTCCTTCAATGTCGAGGGTAGCAAGACAGGCCTGCTCTGCAGGAAGCATGCCGAGGAGGGAATGGTGAACGTCCATAGCAAACATTGCTTGCACGAGTCCTGCACGGTGAGGCCGAGCTTTAATGTCGAGGGTAGCAAGACGGGTTTATACTGCAGGAAACATGCTGGACAGGGCATGATGGACATAAAAAACAAACGTTGTTTGCATGAGTCCTGCACGAAGAGATCGACCTTCAACTTCGAGGGCAGCAAGACGGGTGTGTACTGCAGGCAACATGCTCAGGAGGGCATGATGCAGGTGGTTAACAAACGTTGCTTGCATGGCTCTTGCAACAAGCGGCCGGCGTGGGGTGTACTGACTAAAGGTGTGGCCACCGCTTGCGCCCAGCATAAGATCGATATCTCGGGCGGTCCGGTGATCAACTTTGCAATGACCTGCAAGGTAGGGGGATGTAGGAGAGCGTCGCGGTGGGGGCTGCAGGGGTGCCAGCCCAGCCACTGCGTTGATCACGGCCCGATCCAAGGCGGCCTTGTCCGCACTGTGCCGACTGGTCGCTGTAAGAACCCTCGTCGTAGTCCATCGTACCCTGCAGTATGCACCACCTCGTACGACGTGAAGACTGAGTGTGTGTTTTGACAGCTTACGCATTGAACTTGATAGTTTTGGTGTTGACGATTTGATTTTCTGTGAAGTCGTTGGATTCAGCGGCATAGCGCCTAGCCTTTCGCAAGCGGCCTGGAGGGGTCGATATGGCATCTGCCGTATGGAAGTCAATGGAACAAGATACGTAGCCTACCTCAACCATACGGCACACTGCTTCCCCTAACCTGATTTCCGCAGTGGCAAGTTTGCAAATATATGCAGGTCTACGCTGAAGACCGTTGGCGGCGGTTTAGCCTTCGTCAGCGCGTGTGGCTTAGTCAGGGGTAATCAACGGTGATAACCTCAGACATTTCCGTCTTGAAGGGTGTGTTTGACAAACAGCAGACCTTCGTTCGAAGTGATTGATCGGGTGTGGCTACCCTGGTGCGTCACACTTCATTTAATCCACGTGGGGACGTACACGACTTTGATGGTAATTGTACATATTTGGTAGTGCAGCGTAATCAATCATACAGCTGGGTGCATGTTTCAAGCCGGCCAGAGTTGAATTGCGTGGTCGAGTTAGTTCACTGCAGGTAGGGAAATTCATAAGAGTGTTCCCGTAGGTTCAAGTTCTGTTGACGTATGTAGATGTCGTGTCGTGGCTATTTTCAAGTTATGTAGTATAGTGCGTTACATGGAGGGATGTACATTATGTTTCTTTTTCGCGACACGTGTCGCGACGCGTCGCGGCAACTGTCGCGGCAACACATGCCGCGACACGTCGCGGCCCTATGCGGCATGTCGCGACGCGTGTCGCGGCGTATGTCGCGGTTAGTGTCGCGACGTCTGTCGCGGCAAGCATCGCGGCGTGTGTCGCGGCAGGTGTCGCGGCAGGTGTCGCGGCAAGTGTCGCGACGCGTCGCGACAAGCCGCGACACCTGCCGCGACGCGTCGCGACATTTGCCGCGACATCTGCCGCGACGAGCGTGACGAGGTTCACGTATATCATCATCTTAGGAGGGGACGTGTAGTCTCCAGGTTTACTGGCCGGTACTACTGCGGGATCAGGGTAGACCTCGCGCTTCGCGCCTGCACCGGTAAAGGTGGTTAGTCGCTTCGCTCCTCACGTTTTTTAACCAGAAGGCTCTTATGGGATCATATCCTGATGGGACCTGTCTTTTTGGCAGGGGCGCTGGTGTAGTGGTTATTCTTCACAACAAGGTTTTACACCTTGAAATCACGTCACCCCGTGTGCTGTGGTTGTCGCTCGGGACCCACATATAAACAGCACGCTTTAGACCCAAACATGCCGTTATGGTCAATAGAGGCGTTCATCCTTGCCATCCGGTTCGAACCGGTTTTCCGAAAACCGCGTCGCGACGCGTCGCGGCACGCGTCGCGACACGTAACGCGACACTTGCCGCGACACCTGCCGCGACACTTACCGCGACATGCGCCGCGACACTTGTCGCGACACGGATGATACCGCAACACGCCGCGACACGCGCCACGAAAAAGCTAAATAATGTAGATCCGTGGTTACGCGATGAGGTGCCTATTATTGAATACAAAAAGTCGTTCCTCACAAGATATGGGCGTCGGGTAGTTGGAGCTTGTTGATTTACGGCGGTGTACAGTAGTCGTAGTCGCTTGTGGGATGGCGTTAGTATGCGAATGTACTGCATCATAATACATACGTTTGGTTTCTGTTTACAAACTTCACTCTGCACCTGTCGCCATCAGTCTCTATGTCACGCGGCTGCACGGTGATACATTTCGCCAAACGCTAAACCGCCGTTCGACGTTCAATATATTGGACCAGCATGGTTCCGAAGTGGGAACAGGGTGCCTGTTGAGCCTCTGGCCGCTCCTGCAGAGGGAATATTGTATTGTTGCGCCACCACCGAGTGGGAGCAGGATGCCAAATGAAATATGCTCACTGCGGGGTCAAAGTACCAAATGGCAACTGGCTACCAGGTTATATAATCATACGTGCAAACCCAAAGAGCCCAGCACGTACGTGCGAGGTATCGGTCGCTGGTTTCGTTGGCACTTGTGCTTCACGCGTCGAAATGCCTGCTATTTAATATGTATTCCTCACGTGCACTGTCTGTTCATGATCATGCATAAATAAATATGTAGCGACATGGATCTATCTACGTACGTGCAGTGATATTTCGTGTATGATGAATAAGCGTACTCAATATTCAGAGGTTGTATACCAGGTGTGGCGCAGAAAAGATTCCAGCAATTTGCAGTTCGCACTACTACCAGAAAAACACAATTCAATTGCCGCCTGCGTGCGTTTTATGGGTAGTGACGTAGTGACCACTGTAGTACGGGTGACTACCTCTCTCTACACCTTTGCCTGGATACTTTGCATGTTAGGTATATCCAACACGACAATGGGACCAGTGCTACAACAACATACCTGTTGTTTTGGTTGCTTTGTTGTCGTACATATGTATCCCGGATTCTCCAAACGCTACTTTCTGATTTAAGCGCCGTAGTGCTGATCGAAAAGCAGGGGGAGGGTACCCTGTATTCTGCACTAGTTCCACTTCTAAAGTACTCATAAGAGCATAGTTCTTGTTGCTGTACTCGTGCAATATTGTAGTTAGGCGCGCAAGCGAGGAGCGCGAGCGTTTTTGTTTGGTTTGACAAAGAAAAAGGCTCTTCGTAACGGATCGTACGACGGTAGGGTGGCTTGTTTTAGTTTTTCTGAAGTCATAGATATGTGTGTGTGTAATTCGTCATTGTTTTCGACCACTTTTGTCAACCACGCTCAGCGCACACGGCACCTATGCCAGCCTCGACGATCTCTGGGGTATTGTCAGGTCCACCTTCCTCCAGATGACGGGGCGCAGAAGCTCTGCTGTAGATGTGGTAGAACAGTATGTAGTAGTGATGGCGCGTGCTGTTGATACGAGAAGCTCTGTTCGACACGTATGAGCAGCAGAATTTCCTTCTTCAAATTACCAGCTACCACAATCATTGACTTTTGAATAAACATTTCCATGAAATTTTCCACGAAACGGAAGTAAAACAAAATCCATGTCAGTAAATTGTATTTCCGTCAATGAAAGTAAAAGATACTTCCACGAGAGTGTGCTATACTTCAATGGAAGTGACTATGTACTTCGATGGTAGTTGTTTTACTTCGATAAAAAAAATCACTTCGAAGTGATTAAATTGGAAGACTATTATTTCTGTTTCTTCCTGAAGTAAAACCTGGAAGCGAGGGCAAGAATCCACCCCCTGCTCCCTGTTGGTACACGATCCGACCCAAAGTGGGCCCATCCCGAATACGAAAACGTCGACCGAGTACAAACGGGATATTAAACACCGTATAGTGCGCAGCGCAGAACCACACTAGACCTATCTAGTGGCCGAAGGCAATCTTTAAACAGAGACTTCCGCGGAACGATGAAAGCGCTTTTACTTCGATGGAAGTGAATTCGGTTTACTTCCTTCCATGAATATTTCCTCATAATAAGTCAGTTTTCTTCAATGAAAGGTTTTCGCTTTCATGGAAGTAAACCTTTAGTAGAGTGTTTGCGATAGAAGTAAAGAAAACAAATACTTTCCTTCCGCCCAAAAAAGTGAATTCCCTTCCCCTCATGGTTTCGGTGTGTTTGCGATAGAAGAAAACTAAATCCTGCAGGCAACGCCTCCGAAAATAATAAGGGAAGTGGGGTGAGGCAATGCGGCAAACCAAAGAAACAACAAAACAGGAAAACAAAAAGTAGCGTCCGAGAGGAACGGCAGCCCAGCAACGGTGGCGGCGGCAGGGGTATGACCGCAGTGCCGCAGCTGCAATCCCACGACCGCAAGCAGCAGCACCGGTACTTGGCTGCAGCTACGTGGCGGCAGCCCCAGCAGCAGCGGCACCAACAGCAGCGGCAGCAGCAGCAGCAGCAGCAGCAGCAACAGCAGCAGAGCAGCAGCAGAGCAGCAGAAGCAACAGCTTCCGTTTTTGCTTTTTTCGATTTTGCCTCCAACTGTTCTTGTTGTCGTGTGCTGCTCCTGCTGCTGCTGCCCACGACCTACACACGACACCGCGCTGGCACGCTTCGCTCCAAGCCCGCCCGGCGCCCGACCTATATAGACCGTGGCGGCGCGCCGCCGCTGCTGCTAGTGCTGCTGGTGCTGCTGCCGCAGTGTGGTGAAATTGAAATGATACACGACGATCTGTCATCCTGTCGCGCTCTACAAGCAAGGCGGTACGAGTACGTCTCCATACGACTCGTACGAGTAACTCGTACGAGTAGTTCTTCTGAACAGGGCATCGTCCACGACACCAAGCAGGCGAGAGCGTACCGTAGCGGGCCGCCAGCAGTCCGCCGGCGCCCCGTTAACAAAACCCAGCACCGCTTGTCCGTATCATACTGTAGCACACCTCCCGAGCCTCTGTTCTCCCACCGGTTGTTGTGTTGTGTAGACCAAGCAGCAAGGTTGGGGCCTATGGGAGACATCTTAGAGACATCTCCCATAATTTGGGGCGTTCTGCGTCGGTAGAATGCTCGGTGCGTGTCGGCCAATCAAACTGATAGACAAAAGTTACCGTAACGTTTGATCAAAAACATACTTCTCTAAAGTATTTTTTTGCCGTTTTTTAAAAACTTTACCTAAAATCCTCCCTTCGGCAGAATTTTTAGAGAAGTAAAAGTAAAACCAAAAAATAAAAAGGCAAACACTCTATTCAAGTATATTTACTTTCGTGAAACTTTTAAAGTAAAAACCAATATTATCATCGGAGTAAACGTTTACGTTCATGAAACTAAAAAAATTCATGGAAGTAAAAGGTTACGTTCATGGAAGGAATAAAACGTCCATGGAAGCAAATTTTCACGTCCATGAAAATAATAAAGTTTCATTGAAAAACGAATACAGTTAGGACTGTCATAAAACACCTATTTACGCTAAAACTGACTCTTTATATATCACGAGATCCAGTTGAAATGAACAACAAAACTTTTGACATTTAGAAAATAAACCAATCAGAGCTAGTCAAATGTCGTCGTCATGATGAACGGCCCAAAAAACAAACAAAAATGAGCTCCATGCTACTCGTACGTGCGCAATGATGTTGGGCAGCCTCGTTCGAGCTGCCAGTCAGGTACTCTCTGCTCGTGATGCTGCTTGCACTTTGAACAGTAACTCCTGGGGTAAGCACTCTTCGACACAACCCACAGCCCCCAATAGACGAGGCCCAATCCCGCTTGTCTCGCGGAACTCCAGCGCTCATGGCGATGACTGCCGACACGTTACGGCAGCAACCGTCCGTGCCAGATCAAAACCAACTGCTGCAGCAGCATTGAGTAGCAGCATTGAGCAGTATCAGCAAGCAGCAAGCAGAAGCAGCAGCAGCAAGCAAGCAGCAGCAGCAAGCAAGCAAGCAGCAGCAGCAGCAGCAGCAGCAGCAGCAGCGTCAGCAGCGGCAGGATGACCCAGCCCAGGCGCAGCGACGATCGCGCGCACAATGGTTGGTTGGCTGCAGTAGCAGCCAAGCCTGCTACTTGCGCCTGCAGAACTCTGACCACTTCATTTGACTCTTGAAAACCGCAGGCAGCGGTAGACGACCCCGGATGCCGATGAGCAGTTAAAACCGGAGCCGCAGCCGACCCCGGACGCTGATGCGCAGTTAGTACCAACCAGCTGCAGAAGCCATTGTCCGAATTTACTCTTGTGTCAGCAGCAGCAGCAGCAGAACAGCAGCAGCAGCAGCAGAACAGCAGCAGCAGCAGCAGCAGCAGCAACCATGATGGCTACAGCCTGGTACTATTCCTCAGCAATGCTGGTAGTCTCCCTCTAAGTGTCGTTCTTATCGAGCAACTTTTTTCCAAAATTTCCAAATAATTTTTTCGCGCAATTTTTAGGACTTCCATATTTTCCAAAAATATTTTCCAAATTTTGGAATGCGAAGCCTTCCAAATATTTTGCCCTCTGTAAAAATTCCAAATTTCCAAATAAATCCTGTTCTTTCTTGATTTTCCTGTTTTTTTTTGAAAATTTATTTGGAAATTTTGGAAAAAAGTTGCTCGATAAGAACGACTATAAACGTATTGGATCCCTGGGGAGGTTAGGTACGTAGCTACAAATGCGGTATGGGGCAAGCCCGACTACCGTGCAGGTTTGAGACGTGACGCAACTCAGTTACTCACAGTTTTGATGCTTGAAGTCTTATATTTATTATCTCACGCTGGTTCTGGACTCAGAGAATTCTGAGAACAAGGGGGAGCAATTATTATTTGCTCGATGCGCGTTTCATCAGAAACACGCCACCTCAACAATAGAGGGGAAACGGGGATACCATGAATACCATGACACAAGCCCACCCTGAAGGGCAGTATATGCAGATGCATAGAAATC
>MEHQ01002348.1:28042-45107 GCA_008828725.1 Saccharina japonica
AGCCCCCCCCCCCCCCCCCCCTAGGCACATGCCTTATTTTTGCATCGCGCATACACAAGGTGCATGCAGCATTTCCCGCTGTTTTTGTCAAAATTCCACCGAAATGTGCGATGTAGAACTACCTCATCGTGCTCTCTAGCTTTCAGAGACAGGAGAAAAAGGCACGTACAGTACGTGGTAGTAACGCTGTCGGGATTCCTTCTATTAATAGCACTGCACTCACACTGTTTGGGGGGGGAAACTACTTGGAAATAGTGTGAGAGTCAGTTTTTTGCACCAGTGAAGGGGATAAGCCCCGCTAGGGATTCGAACCCCGACCCACCCCGTTGGACCCTATCATCCATATATATACAAGACGTCCTCTTCGCAAGCGGTTCTTAGTAGGATGCTGCTCACCCTTCGTGCGACTCGCCGAACACCCTCAAGGCGTTTCGCGCTTGGTGCATGCATACAAGCAAATGTCTGCCTGGCCGGGTGAAATCCCGACGTGCTTCCTGTCCCGGCATTGTAGGGACGCGAGGGTCTATGGTCATACGACTGCTACCGCCGTGCAGGGCATGAGTACAACCCCCCCCCCCCCCCCCGCCTCCCCCATGCCAGCAAAGGTGGCGGTTAACCTGTTGAGCTACGTACTTGTCACCCTGCTGGATGTTAATTTTAGTGCTTTTGGATCTTTCGCGGATATCTCGGCGAAATCGAGTCGGTTTTTATAATATTTGAATTATTTTCATGAACTCAAAATCTCAAATTGTGGGGGTTTGCGTTGTCCTGGCAGGCTCTGGCTGTGCGGGACACATATCCCGTAGTTCATTGCCAGATTTCACGACTTTGAAACACCCAAAGCACGCGCCTCAGACCTCGGCCGTGCCTCAAACTTGAGGCGTGTTTACAGGCGGGGCAGGCCTCCTGCGTGCCCCGCGGCCAAGATCACGAGAGAAGACCTTCGGTCGGGCGAGAAAAGGTGCCGATGTGCAAAACAAAAGTCAATTTGGTACCTATACAATAGAAAAAAAAGTAGACAAGTTATGTCCAGGTATTATATATACAATTATAATTATCCTTAACAAGGAATAAACACAAAACACGCGCGAACGGCTTACTATAAAACTGAATAGTGACTACTACGTAGGGTGCCTAATACAGCACGAATCACACACAAATACTACAAAAGACTTATGTACCATGGTATAGAACAAACATTCTACGCAGCTTGCAAAGTTGAGTATCAACTATTTAATCAATCGAACTCACAGCTGACGTATTTATATATATATATATATATATATATATATATATTTTAATTATCCGCATGACGGTAATGTTTACGGTTAATACCAACAGGATACGTACGAGTACATGTATTTGGTTGTGTAATACTCACAGTCTGACGTATTTATATTTTTTGTTTTTTTTTAATTATCCGTATGACGGTAAAGTTTACGGTTAATAACAACAGGATACGTATAATACGAGTACCAAGTATATATCTGGATGTGTAACACCTGGCATATTTGTGCAATTATCCGCACGGTAAACATTTTCTAACAACAGGGATATTATATATATCATGTATGATATGATATAATACCTGGTTCTACAATTACCCGTGCGGCAGTACTTACCGTACTCTCAATAAACGACAGGGTGTCGTGTCTTGTACGAAGTGTAAAGTTTTTTTTTTTAATACCAGTATATACCTGGTTTCGTAATTTTCAGCGGCGAATCAATAAACGACAGGGTGTCTTGCACGAAGTGCAAAATATTTTGCTTGTTTGTTTTTATCCCAGCATATACCTGGTTTCGTAGTATACAGCGGCAAATATGTTTGTATATCGTATATCGTCGAGCAGTGTTGCTCCTCCCCCTCCTCCTCCTCCTCCTCCTCCTCCTTCTCCTCCTCCTTCTCCTCCTCGAAGATGTCACTGCAAAAGCATGGAAGATAAGAAAAAACGTTGACAAGATGATGACACGATGCGCGGGGCCTTTTTTTCCATCGTTCAAGATCCAACCGGGCGGGGGGGGGGGGAGAGGTGGGGGGGGCGGGGCAAGCCTACGAGGCAACGGTTTCATTAAATGTTTTCATGTTTTAATCTAGGCACAAGTAAGTAGCAGCGCCGGCGACGGGGGCTGGTGTGACATCACGTCAGCCCCATGGTTGTTTCCGAGTCTTGACGGACCTTTTCTGCCAGTTCCGCCGCCTGCCGTCAATGGTTGGGTGATGGCATGGTCGGTGGTGATGTGGTGGTGGTGGTTGTTGCCGTTGTTGTTGTTGTTGTTGTTGTTGTTGTTGTTGTTGTTGTTGTTGCTGTTGCTGTTGCTGTTGTTGTTGTTGTTTGCTGTTTGTTGTTGCTGCTGTTTTCACCTTAGCTCATCGCCATAAGCAGTGCACGTCTGTGGTCACACGGACAGATTCCATTAACTCTGGAGTGGAATACTATCATACCTCGAGGAGGAAAACAAAAACAAACAAACAAAAAACGGAAATGTGTAGGTGTTGCTTTTTTGTTTTGTTTTGTTTTTGCATTTTTGATGTTTGGTGTTTTTGTCAATGCCGTACTACGCACGAACGTATTTATATGAATACGTATTGTTTTGGGTGTCCTTTTTTTATTTTCCTGAGATATTCTTCCACTAACTGTACCCGTAGAGGTTTTGAGCCTATCCTGCCATGACGGACTAGATTTTTGGCGATGAGTTAATGTCAGAAGAAGAACAACAACAACCACCCCAACAACAACAACAACAACAACAACAACAACAACAACAACAACAACAGTGTGCACATTTAGATGCATGCACATACCGGTATGAGCTCGTGTGGCACGGCCGCGCGTGTACGTTTCGTAAAAGGTACTTTTGATCGAATTTGTACCTCAAATGAGTTAGCGAGGCCTGTCCTCGAGGGGGTACTCGTATTTACATACCAAGTATGTGTACATATATATACCTTTAATGAGTTTTGACATAACATGACTTTCGAAAGAACACGACCCCTCTATTCAATGGGGTACCCATGCCATATCATGTGTGCCCAGTGCCTCAAATGGGTCACGAACGGTAACAAAACCTTTTTAGGGATTACTCGCATACACCACATTTATTTAGTGTACACTGCTGTGTGTACCTCGAATGGACTACGAAAGTCCACGAGACCTCTCTGTTTAGGGGGGTACTCGTATCATGTTCATATTTTTGTACATCAAACCAGTTACGAAAGTACACGAGGCCTCTCTTTTACCTACGTCAAAGTACGGTAATGAATATAGCTCTACGCTGAGCTGTTCCAGCAGAAAAGAGAGCCTGCCAGAAACGGAAGTTTTCCCTGTGTCGCACACCCACCACGTCTGCTTGAGCAGAACCCACAGCCCAATTGCCGTGAGTGGTGTTTCGCCGGCTTCTCGTATGCATGTATGTGTTGGAGACACGCGCAGGGCAGCCCGGTGAGTGCAGTTACAACGGCACTCGCATTTTTATTTTTGTTTTGTTTTTTCTCAAGCATTGGGGCGGGGAGCAGGTGATGTGTAAGTACAGCCCTGCACATTTATTTATATACACTTGATCTGCAAACGAGGGTGGTGGGCAGACAGATATTGGCTTTTGGTAGACATGGCAATGGACACATGGTGTGTGGGTGTGTTTTTTGTCGTGCCGACATGTTCGTTTTCGAAGACGACTTATCCCCATTCATGTGTAGTAGAACTGCGCCCACAGTTTGTTTGAGCAACTTTTGCTCTGATTTGTTTTAGTTGGGGTTAGGTACGATTTATTAGTAAAGGACTTGTTATAGAAAAAATGCAACCACGAAACACTTGGAACTGGGTTTTGGGTTATTGTTATTTACAGTACGAACAGGTCAACTCTCCCTCTCTGCAATCACGGGGGGGCATGGCAATCAGAACCAAACAGTGCACCCAGAAAAAACAGCTACGCGTATCCCTGTATGTTTTACGTACCATACTTGGTTCTGAATACATGTTCGCTCGTAGTATAGTATTGCTGGGGATCATAGTAAATAGAACCAAACATTGTTACTAAACATTGGGAAGTACAGAGGCTTTTGTTTGTACCGTGGGTCCTATTTACTAGTATTTACTATGGTCCCCCATAAAAGTAAGTAGAAAGGGTTCTAACCGTGCTACTACACTTGCTTTTCATATACTTCCCGGTTGGCATATTGTGTATATATATCTACTACAGGCGAAAATTGCCATTTCTCCCTCCCGAACGCGTGGGGCTCCTTTAAAATCAGCGCGAGGCCGCCGTCAAGAAGCAAGAGTAATACCCTCCCTGGGCGTCTTCTTGCGACAACCACGCCACTCCCCCCGCCCCCCACTCATCCGTTTAGTCGTCCCGTGCATCTTCTTCCCCCAAACACGGCGCTGCTGCTGATATTTCAGGGGGGGGGGGGGGGGGTGAGGGAAACGTTGTATCAACCCTTTGACAGCTGCGCCCTCCTCTTGTTTTCGCGCAAATTTGTTGGAAATCGTGTGGGGTCTCGCTTGCTCACATAGTCGACTTCGAAATATTCGAAGTATGTACACATAAGGTTGATGCCTTTGACCGCAACAAACGTGACTTGCGCAATCACACGTGCGGCAACATCGCTATCAATAGCGTTTATATGTACCACGGCCGGGGTTCCGATATAAGGCGGTTCTATGATACCGTATTAAAGCGGTACTGCCGTACTCGCAAGGCGAAATATTGTCGGTTACCCTGCGTTTGACTGCCCCCAAGACCTCAGTATTAAAGCGGTACTGTACTCGTAAGGAAAAATATTGTTGGTTCCCCTGCGTAGAGACTGCTGCCGTCGCCGACATTGGGAGCTATCTAGCCGACACGGAATGCTGCCAGCCTTGAACGGCTCGCCGGCATCGGCCGCCGCAACTAATGCTTCGACGCAAATTGGGTGCTCAACCAACGCTTCTGTGCACTGGTGCTGGTGATGATGATGATGATGATGATGATGATGATGATGATGATGATGATGATGATAATGATGTTCTAACATGACGGGGGTGGGGTGTACTCATGTCGTGCACGGCCGTAGCCGTATGACCGTAGACCCTCGCATCCTACAATGGCCGACGGGGCACATTATGACGGGGGGGGGGGGGGGGGGCATAATAGTATCATAATCAAATTCGCGCGTGTAAATATAGAAGGATGCATTTTTTTTGTGTCCATCGCGGGTTCTAAATACTATCATCCCCCCCCCCTAATACATTGCACACATAAATAGAATAATAGGCAAGGGTAAGGCACACGTAGGCAAGATGGAAGCAGTCCTAACAGACTCGCACCTTGACACTAGATTAAGAGATGTATACTGATGATGTGATTGTACCAAAGCCTAGAATATGCAGGAGAAGTATGGGAAGGGAACGCGAAGCTCGTAAAAACAGCTGGAAAACGTACAGATGACAGGCAGCTAAAAAAGTACTAGGATGCTCAAGTACGACGAGTAATACAGTATGAGAGCCAGAACTGGGAATGTACCCACTTAAGACAAATAGAGACGTGCGTAAGTTGAAATGGCATATAAAGTAAAGAACATGCCAAAGAAGTAGGTTGCCAGCCATTAGCTGATAAAGCTGTATTTTTTTTTTTTTTTTTTGTCCATCCCATTTATTATCTTCGCAGCTCCGTCTTTCTCCCCTCCCATAGTCGTAACCAGAGCCCGGGTCCACAAAGTAGGCTCCTCTCCCTCCTCCCCCACTACGGTTCTTGCTTTGCATTTTTATCGCGAGAAGATTTCAGCACTTTCTTCCCTCGTCAACTCTCGTCGAATTTTGCTTACCCACGCTATAATATGCGCTCTCAACAGTCGGTGTCATTTGAGAATAAAAACCTCCATGGGGAGAATCGAACCCTCGACACCCGGCCCAAAAGGCTTCGTGGCTACCAGTTAGACCACCGGGGCGACCGGCTCGTATGGGAGAAAGTAACCAAAGGGCGAGCTGGAATAAGGGGGGATACCGTAGTGGAGAAAGTATGGAAGGATATAGGAAACCAAATAGAGATGCTGGCCATAGAGAAATTCAGCGGATACAAGACAGAAGTAAAAGAAAGGATAGAAAGAAGGGAAAGGCTAGCGCTAAGAAAGGTGGAAGGTGAAGAACACTTAGAGATATACGGGGGGTTGAGAGAAGAAATAGGAATGAAAAAGTATCTGCACGGCCCAATGTACTTCACGAAAAAGCTGAAACTGCGATTTCGTGTAGGGGACCTGGACCTGCCAGAAAAAAGAAGGAGGTATACAACTAGCCGGGAGGAGGAGGAAGTAGATGCACAGATGTGCCCATGTGGCAAAGCCATAGAGAGTATAATTCACATAGTGGGAGAATGTGAAAGGTACAAGGAGGAAAGGGATGTGCTAGAGGAGGAGATGAGGAAAATAGACGAGTGTGACATGGAGCAGTTTGGTACACTAAATAGTAGCGAGAAAACGATCGCTATCTTAGGAGATAGATGGTGGCCACAGGCGGCCGCGAAACGGAAGGGGATAAGATTATGTTCAAAACATTTTTTGCTAAGTGAATATGGAACAAATGCGTAATCCATGAGCGTCCACGATGCTTCGGCGATTAGGGTCTCTACTAGCGAGTAGCGCAACGTGCTCCCGTCTCGATAGGAGAATCCGGTGGTCAAATGCGTACAAAATGACTAAGGCAAGCAACAAATGAGTACGCCCCCCCCCCCCCCCCTAATACAGTAGGGGTCAACCAGTACGGCGGCGGTAGTGTGGCAGAGCAATATGACCGCCTTATGGAGGGAAGCCGCCTTATCCATTCCAGGTTATGAGAGCACTTCCTCAGTGGCGCCAAGCGATTTTGACCGCCTTATGTCGGGACACCGCCTTATATAGGGATACCGCCTTACATATTGGGGGACCCCACGTAATACGGTCATGTCCCTGGAAAATCTAGCCGCGTGGTCACAAAACAGGCTTGGAAAAAAAAAAGTGCGTCTAGATGGGGAGAAAACAAGCAAAGCTCAAAACAGCAGTAGGTACATACAAAATAACACGTGCAACGCAAGCGCGGCACTACAGTAGGAGTACTCAACGGGACGATATATACTAGGAGCTATGTACAGTAGCTGTACGGCACGCACGCAAGCATGATGGCGCTCGTACTACTTGCACGGCCTTCCTAAAGGCTTGATGACATCACACCCGTCGCTTTTTTTTTTGTCGCTACAGCAGTACGCGACAGCAGTTAAGGAATTCCTATTTTGGTTAATAAGGCTCTCGGCTTATTGTGATGTCAACGTTGCATAGGCTCTTGAACGCTATTATATAGGATTTAGAGTGGTGTTCCCTCGCTGAGCTCAAATATTTAGCAGTTTTTTTTTGTTTTGTTTTTTAAATCTCAGAATGAAATTCTCAACGTTCCTAAATTGTTGGCACATGGCGCGTACTGCACAGCTGCGGTATATCTAAAGGGTCACAGTACGTAGCTCTAGCCTGTTATTACAGAGGACCATAGTAAATAGGACCAAATGTTGTTCGTAAAAGTAGGTAATTATATAAGTTTCTGTGTGTACCGTAAGTCCTATTCACTACGAGTATGCCCCCCCGGTAATATTGTGGGGGGGCATAGTAAATAAGACCAAATATTGTTAGTAAAAATAGGTAATTATATAGGTTTCTGGGTGTATCGTAGGTCCTATTTACTAGTGTTTACTATGGCCCCCCGGTAGGTATAGGGGGTACGTAGCTCTGAAGGAAGTGCGCTGTAGATATACTTCGAAGTATGTATACATTTTTTTGTCGAAAATGATAATCCACCCCCCCGGCCCCCCCCCCCGACCGCTCCGCCGCCGCCGCCCGCACGTCTTTGAACGTATGTTGTGCCACGCCGGCGGGTGGAGGATGATGCATGGCTGAGCTCTCGCGTAGATCTTCCCAGATGCAGAAATAACTAAGAGTAGTTTTAAGCACAACGACCCCACGAGGCCTCTGCTTGGGATTAGGGTTAGGGTTAGAGTTCCGGGTCGGGGCGGTGGCCCGCTGTTAGCCGAAGCCGAAAAAACAATGTCACGGTCGGGGGGAAAAATAAATCCAATACAATATTTTGAAAATTGATAAAAAAAACTATCATACCTTGTTGAAACGCCCTAGCATACCTTGTTGTGTCGACCTGTTCATGTCGCGTAGGTTATATACCGGCTCGCGTTTCCGAGGACGCTAAGAAGTTTGGATTAAGGAATCGTGCTCAGCGGCAAGTCAGATAGTTGGTATTAGTTGGCTTACTTTCGCCATCCAACCATTACGGAGGACTACTTACTGTATACCACTCTGAACCGAAATATAAGAACCGTTTCAACTACATGTTCATATGGAAACGGTCCTTATATTCAGGCCCAGAGTGGTAGTAAATAGGGGACCTAAACACAAAGCCTTCCAGGTATATATTTACCTGTTTTTACCAACAATATTTGGTCCTATTTACTATGCCCCCCCCGGACTATTAATAATAGTACCCGGCCGTGAGGTCCATGCAGCTCACCGAGCTGATTCCGTGTGCTTGGGACGCCGCCGGCAGCAGCGGCGTCGAGTCGCAAGCACGCGCACGCACGCGCCCGTCCAGACCGTCCGGGCATTGCCCCCGGAGAGCATGCCACTCATCCCGCTTGCCGTGACGATAATAGATCCGAGAAACGGTCGAAGGGCAATGCTGAAAGGGCTAAATATATAACGTACTGGTTCACGCGCGTAGCCTTTGCTTGTGGTTAGGCACCGCCGGCTGCAGGGTTTTGCGCGCGCACGCGCTCAGCAGTCCCCCCGTGCGTCGTGCCCGGGAGAGACGCGAAAACCATCCCGCTCAAACACCGAAGGTTTTGCGAAAAAAAAAACAAAACAAAACAAAACAAAACAAAACCACACCACACCGCACACCTTTTTACGGACGGGGGAACATACAGTATAGGCCCCACGAATAAACAAATAAACCTTCTTAAGGCTAAAAAAAGGAACTTGAGGCTCACGCACACATGTGTCGCGGGAACATACAGCAGTACAGGCCCCACGAATAAAGAAATAACCTTTTAAGGCTAAGCATAAGAACCTAAGGCTCACTTGTTTTTTTTTGGGGGGGGGGGCGCTTAAGAAAATTGGAGTTAGAAATCGTGTTCAGCGGCGAACGCTACACTAAACCCTATACAATAGTCTATGCTCAACGTTTTCTAAGGATGGTATCACAAAACGGGTTTTTACTAGGGCTGGGCACTGGCACAGTATGTACTGGCAGTAGTAATCTACTGGCAGTAATCTACTGATTGACCCGGCCAGTATATTCACCAGTTATTTTTTTCTCACGCAACCCCAAGAAACACGCCATATTATTGTACGGAAACCCACCAAATGCGTTTCGGAAGGAGATAGGAGAAAGGAGAGAATAGTATACTGCTGCAATCCAGTATACTGGTTGATTTTGACGACAGTATGATCGCTACTGACGGAGTCAGCCAGTGCCCAGCCCTATTTTTCAAGGCTTGCTCAGATTATCGTACGTGTTTCTTGTAGGCGGGTCCACACTGTAGTACAGTAGTTAACATGGGGGAGGGGGGGGTTCTGTTGTACTCCTTTTTTTCTTTCGTCGTGTACACACGCTGCCCACACAACGTCGGGTCAGATTGTTTTGGCTTTCGTATCTGGCGTGTACTGCCTTATGTGCAAAGGCCAGCACGCAAAAAACAAGCCATTGGGGTGAGATTTCTCATTTTCATGAACGCAAAAAACAACCCATTGGGGTGAGATTTCTCATTTTATGCAAGCGAAAAAAAAAGCCATTGGGATGATACTTTTCTTTTTATCTCCTTTGGTTTTCGTTTATGCATATAGTAGATGTGCACTATTAATACGTACCTGCGGTGTACCCCTGCTCACTCCGCTGCTAAAAGATACCCCTCTGGGCGGACATGTAAGGACCATTCGGGTAAAAATTCCTATAATAACACATAACGGTCCTTACTTTTACGTCCAAAATGGTATATATACCTGGTATGTACATCACACAACAACATTTGGAAGGCGGAAGCGTGGTGAGCTTAACCCATGCAGAACTCGAAAAACTTATCCCACACTAATTCCAAGTAGTTTGTCCCCAAACACGTGGAGCCAGTTCTTACAGGGTTAAGCTTTTTTGACACCAGTCCGCCGAAGGATTAACAAAAAAAAAAAGTACTACGTACGTACGTAATACGAGCTGGTTCAGACATATCACCCAAAATTTCGTCAGTCACGAATGCCGCATGCAATAGCAACTCCAATGTCACATATTTGGTATCATACTGACCGCCATGAACAGTGGAAGAGGGTGACGTCGCCAGTTTTTTGTTCAAGGACCTAGAACTGGCGCTACCGCCGAAAATGTGGCCCGGCCAATCACAGGCCTTCAAAGTGGTCAACAATAGTCAGGCGTTTCCGTAGGAAAACATGTTTTCCCCCCATTTTTTTTCTTCTGAACGAGCCGCTTCCAGGTGGTCTAAGGCATGTTTGTACAAAGTTTCACGCAAATATTCGAAAATCTGACTGCGTATGATCATATTAAGTCATATTTAACGCCCAAAATCGATTCTATACTAAAACTAAGTAACTACGAGGCGACGCCTATTTTTGCACTTTTGACCGCATAAAAGTCCAAATGTCCACGCCGTTTTTTGGAGATAGACCCTGAAATTTGGTACACGTGTTTTATGTCGCCCTACCCGAGCCTTTTACGAATGGTTGTTTTTTTTTTTTTTTTTTCGCCGGAAATTTTGGATCTCTTAAGACCCAAATTTCCCAAAAAAAATACAAAACAAGCAATATCTGACGGAAAAAAAAAAAAAAAAAAAATCATCCGTTAAAGTCTCGGGTAGGGCGCATAAAACACGTGTGCCAAATTTCAGGGTCTAACTAAAAAAAACGGCGTGGACATTCGCCACTGAATGAATTTTGGGTGATATGCGCTGAACCAGCTGGTTGTGGTTGTTGTTGTTGTTGTTGTTGTTGTTGTTGTTGTCTTCACATTAAAAACCGTGCCGGTCTCTCTATCCAGTACCTCCATCTGTCCGTACTAATCCAACACTTGACACGGTCGATTCCCGTGGTCACAGGCTAACTTACCCAAAAAAGGTATACTGAAATAAAAGTGGAACCCGAAGGGTCCGCAAAGCGATCAAAGCCAGTCAAAAACTGTATGTACCAGGTATTATTTATCTCGGCGTGTACTGCTTGTTGCATGGCTCATTTTTTTTTTTTTTTTTGTACCCGACCAAATTCGCTGTGGCACCTCGCAGAGGACGAAGAGGAGGAGATGGAGGAGATGCTGCAGGAAGGGCCAGCGGGAAAGGAATGGGGTGGGCCGACGAGGGGGGGTGTCCTGGGCGAGCCCACGAGGTTCGGCGACTGGGAGCGCAAGGGGAGATGCTCGGACTTCTGAGCCCGTCTCCGGCACGGCATATGGCGCAGCACACCGCAGCACAGCGCAGCACAGCGCAGCACAGCGCAGCACAGCGCAGCACAGCGCAGCACAGCGCAGCACGGTGCAGCGCAGCGCGGTGCAGCGCAGCACTGCAGAGCACGGCGCAGCGCAGCAGAGTACGGGACACGGGCAGATATTTCGAGGTTACTGCTGGTCAAATATTATACATATATACGTAGGAGGCCGTGGTTTGCCGGTTTTTTTTTACGGCAGAGCACACGGGACACGGACAGAACGACAAGGTTGCTGGAGCACGGGGACACGGACAGAATGACGAAGGTTGCTGCGGGTCAAATATGATACGTACATAGGAAGCCGTGGTTTGACGTTGTTTTACTGGCCGTCCCTACTATTAATACCTACCCTACAAAAACTACCGGTACCAGGTATAAATAGTATGGTGAGCCCCTTAAGGCATGCGGCTTATTAGGACCGCAGTCCCGTTGTGGAGACAAACCACCTGGAATTAGTGTAAGGATTTTTTTTGTGTCTGTTGAGAGTGCAGTACTAAAAAGGATTAAGGCGACGTTTGCCGGTCAAGTATTCTATAGTAAAAGAGACCGCGTTTTTTTTTTGCTCCCTCGCTTGACTGACGGTGTGGTCTGCATTAAAAATCTACCACTATGTACCTATTAATAGCTATAAGCAACTGTTTGTACATTAAAATTCAATACAAACGTTGATTATGTTTCGGGACATATTTTGGGACACAGTGGTAGCATAGCTAGGCGGCATGGCAAGCTTTCCAGGCAAAAAATGCTATACCAGCTCTGGCCGGCCGACAACAGGTTCCCCTTTTTGATGTCCACGCCAGAGTCTATTCACGGTCAGACAAAAATGCCAAAGGCACGTACCGTAGCGGGGAGGGAGGGCGGGAGGGGGGGAGGGGGGGGAAATAGTCTACTTGAGTGACCCCGGGTCTGGGTTACTGCGGCTAAAGAGGAAGAGAGAAAAAAATAAGGGCGAAGATAATAAATGGGATGGAAGCCGCGGTTTGACGCCTTGACTGACCGCTCCCCTACACTTAAACTAGTACGTTAAGGCAGAATGACGAGGTTGTCGGGTCAAAGCTGCTACGTAGGACACCGCGATTTGACACCTTGACTGACGGCTTATCCCCACTAAAACTAGTATACGAAGTATCAAGCCAGCGTGGCAAGAATACCGGTCAAATATTCTACGAGACCGCAATTTGACGTGTTGGGGGTTGACGTCTGGACTGGCCGCTCACCTACACTAAAACGAAGTAGTCCGTTAAGGCCGAGAGGCAGCCCTTGACGCGCCCTCAAAAGGCCGGTGGCTTGATTGACAGCTGATGGGGCACATGTTTGCTGCTGGTCGGTGCCCCGTTGCCGGCAGCAGCCTGATGGAGGAGGACCTGTCGACATGTTTTTTTCACCCATTGGTGTGAACCTCTCGGGGCTATGGGAGAATTCGTAGCCCAAAGTACCGCCGCACGCGCCCCGCTCGTGACTGGCCTCTGTCAGAGGCTTTACGCGTGACCCGAAAGGTAGGCAGGGAGGGGGGGTACGGGACACAGACTCGGGGGTAGAAAACTCACCGCGTAGAGTAGATACCCGTGTTCCACTCTCTCTCTCCTCCGCGCTCTCGCAGTCGCCACGCTGCTCGCTTGCTGCGAAGGGTGTTTACATAGGTGTTCGAGGACGCCCGAGGGTTTTTGGGTGGTCACGTTGTGCACCTATCCCCTGGTTGGGATTGTTGCCGTTGTGGTTGTTGTTGTCTTCTCTTGTTCTTCTTCTTCCGCCTCGGTCTTCGTTTCTGGGGGAGCGTGTAAAAGCGGCAGCAGCAACAACAACAACAACAACAACAACAACAACAACAACAACAACAACAACAACAACAACAACAACAACAACAACAACAACGGCAGCAGCAGTCACCCGTTTTTTTTTTTGCGGCATCGAAATTTGTCAGGTGTGCTTCAACTTTTGTGTGGAAAATGCATGAGCCGCGCGCGATAAACAATGTGCGGCGTGATTTTCAGAGACACCCAGCCTACAAATAGGAGCAACAAGAGTAACAGCAGCAGCAGCAGTATAGTAGGGGTGGTGGTCAGCTGGTATATGTTGTGGTATGTGTGACTATCGATGTATTCATAGTGTTGCCGATGAACTGGATGTGTTGCATATTGTATGTGCATCATCGTAATTCCTTTTTGGGGGGGGGGCACGCGCATGTAAAAAACCCTGTGCTTATTAAGAGTTGCACCCCAATTTTTTGGGGGGATAACTACTTGGAATTAGTGTCATTTTTGTCTTTGCCGTATTACGGGAGGAGCCATTCATAAAAAGTACTATCATAACCCCCAATGGACGCAAAATCTTTAAATAACCCCCCACCAGACGCGTGCTACGGTAGAGGTAGCACTTTTTGGCTGAATCGTTTTCTGAACGGTCGGGCTCCTTAAGCCATATTCGTCGGACTTTGATTGTTGTGACGAATAATGCTTCCAGCGTATACTTTCGGTCAGGATATTTATCATCCGGCAGCACTTTTATTTTCCTCCAAAATCATTTTTTCGGTGAGGTATGACGCTCCTTGAGTGAGAAGCTCAGAAAAAAACATGGTGCACCTCTATCGTAGCATGTGTCTACAGTATGTTTACACAACCATAGTTGGTTCTGATTTATTTGTTCCCCCGTAATAGTATTGTTTTAATGAATGGGTTAAGCGCCGCCTCTGTTGCTTCGTAGCAGCTTCAGCTTCGGGTGTGTTGCTTCGCAGGTTTCCTACGTACCCCGCGACGGCCACATGCTCTTGTCGACCCGGTTTTTTATTTTGATGTTTTTGACGTTGGCGGGGGGGGGGGCTGGTGGAGGGAGCGTTGTGGGGGGTGTACTTCGTAACCATGCATGGCCGTAGTCGTATGACCATTGGACCCCATTAAATAGCACACCCCTACAATGCCAGGACGGAGCACGTCGGGTTTTCACCGACCAGGCAGACACCGCTAGCACCAAGCTCGGGGGGGGGGGGGGGGGGGGGGGGGGGGGGGGGGGGGGGGGGGGGGGGGGGGGGGGGAGTTTTCTACGCGTTTTTTTTTTAATATAATTGGAGGCTCACCCCTGCATGTACACCTACTCATACTGTACCAACACTCTGCACAATAATGGAGTCCCCGTTTTATTTTCACATCAGAGGTACAAACGGAGATGATTTTTTCACGGCGTATATCAAAGTGGTAGTTTTTTTTTTCTAGATATAGATAAACTTGGGGGGGGGGGGGGGGGAAACAAACGACAGCCAGCTGTGAAATCGAGGATTGCGTCAAACCTCATCTTTGCGAGCTGCGTGCAGCGTGGGATACTTCGATCGCGCGAACTACGGGGTTACATACGAACACGATCGTAGAGGCTTCGGAAATACCTCGTCGAGTTCTTTCCGGAGATGTACGTATATATATATAGTATATACCTGGTACGTGTTTGTGGGATAAATAAAATGTTTTAGGTAGGTTGTTCGTGGTATGATGGGGTATAATTAATTAATTTAGCGAACGAGGGAGAAGAATATCGCTATACGTTGGCAATTCCACATGCTTTTTTTCCTTGATTCACTTACGATCATTTTTTTTTTTTTTTTCCCCTCGCCTCAGTCTGTTACCACAGAATCAGGACGGACCCTGGGTATATATCAGATGTAGTAGTTGGATTATCGAAAGAACGGTTTAATGTGAAGACAACACACACACGCACAACACCTGCAAAGCGGATTCGGCCTTATCATGGCCTATGATACAATCCCGAGTAGACCCGAGGATTTAGTCGTGAGAAAGCGGGGTGTGCTTGCGAAGCGCAGCTATACGAAGCGTATAACCCAGTTTTTTTTTCATTTTATTTTTTATTTTATTGTTTTGACAGATAGACACACGCTCACTGAATTCTACAGCCTCAGATTGTATTCTCATACGGGATGTATATCCTGCATGATGGGGGCATATAAAACCCGTAAAGTACGCGCGATCGAAGTATCACACTCAGCTACGAAGAAAAAATGAGTTTCGACGGAATCCTCGATCTCTCAGCTGTTTTTTTTTTTTTTTTTTTATAAATATACATGCCTACGATACGTAGACATGTTTTTTTTTTCCAACCCGTTTAGAGCTGCATGCACCCTCCCTCGTTTCGTGTACAAGAAAGTACTTGGAATCACAAGAGTGGGATTCAACATACACCCCCACGTTTCGAGTTTAACCTACTTGGAATTTGGTAGAACTTTCTGTAAGCTCCGCAGAGTCCGCCATGTTCACCATGTGTTACCGTATTTGGCCTAAGAAACCGCCCCGGGTGACATTGATTTTGGGTTTTTTTTTTTTTTTTATCACCTGGGGTGGTACATATAACTGCGGTGGGGTGTGGTTTCTTAGGCAAGGATCGTATCTTCGGCGAAATACGGGTGGTACTTGCGCAGTTGGGCGACTCTGCGAAGGGCTATACTCGTACTATGACCTTCCCCGTGACGTGTGTCCGTTGGGTGTTCCGTTTGAAATCCGTTGAGATAGACGCGGCTGACGCCTACTACGATAGAGGTACTACGATTTGCGCATAGGTTCCCTTGGTTTCCGTGGTTTTCTGTTTTCGGGAATGTTATGAGTGATCAACGTTGAAGGTCATCATGCTGCACATTGTCGGATGGCAAAGATGACAATAATAATAATAATAGAGGTATACCTTATTTTGGCTGAAATGGTTTCTGCATGATCGGGCTCCTTAACCCATTCAGAACTCCAAAAAAATGTCCTACACTGATTCCAAGTAGTGTGTCCCCAAATTCGTGCGACCAGTTCTTAAGGGGTTAACCCAAAATCGTCGATCTTTCATTATCGTGTTGCAATTTTGTTCACTGCTGCATGCTTAGGGCCCGTATTAACGAACACAGCAAAAATTCAATTTGGAAAAAATAAAATTCAAATTCGCTCTTCATTGGTCAACACACGCTCCAGCACCAAATATTATGCCCCAAGATCCTAATCTTTGGTGCTGGTGCGTGTGTTGACCAATGAAAAGCGGATTTGACTATGGTCATACGACTACGGCCATGCATGAAACGAGTACACCCCCCCCCCCCCTACACTTGGTGCAAGCATGTCTGCCTGGTTGTGAAAAACCACAGTGCTCCGTCCCGGCATTGTAGGGAGCGAGGGTCTATGGTCATACGCTAGCCATGCACGATATGAGTTCACCCCCCCCTCATGGTCATACGACTACGCCGTGCACGACAATGAGTACCCCCCCATGCCAGCGAACTGTTGTACCTGCCACAAGAAGTCCACGTCTAAGGCTTAAAAATAGCAGCAGTGGAGCAAGATGCAACATCGAACAGCAGCAGCGCAGAGCAGAAGCAGAGCACAGCAGAAGCAGCGAGCAGCAGCAGCAGCAGCAGCAGCAGCAGCAGCAGCAGCAGCAGCAGCAGCGCAGCACAGCAGCAGCAGCAGGGCAGCAGCACGGCAGCAGCAAAGCAGCAGCAGCAGCAGCACAGACGTAGATCAGACAGCAGCACAGCAACAGCAGCAGCAGCAGCAACAGCGGAAAACAAGCAGTACACGTACGACAAAACAAAAACACAACACAAAA
>MEHQ01002348.1:45802-64766 GCA_008828725.1 Saccharina japonica
GGGGGGGGGGCGTACTCATTCGTTGCTTGCGTTAGTAATTTGACCATTGACCACGCATCATTTTCGAGACGGAGCAAGGGGGTTGCTCTATTGTGGCGGTGGTCTATGTTCAGAGTGCTAAGGTACTTGGTGCAGGGATATTTGTGTAACGTCCACAGAGGAAATATGCGTGTTTCTCTGTGGAGCACTTGGCGGTTTGGGGCGATTTCTATCGCCCCACTTTATGTTTTCTCCATGTTTCTCCCCCTTTCTTCTGTGTACGAAGTTAATATATATACAACCGCGGAACTTCTACTTCTTTCCCCGCCCCAACGTATCCCACCAGGGGTCACTTGAACAGTCTACTCGTAGAGAGGTTCGTCTATAACGAGGTGTGCGCGCGTTTTTTATTGGTCTGGGTAATTTTCTCTTTGTCTTTTTTTCTTGCACGGGTAAGTCTATCGCGTGTATATCCCTCGTAGTCTACAGTGTATATGTATCTTGTAGTACTGTAGTACCCGTAGTATGGTTTGATTAAGATGTTGTGTGTCCCTTAATTGGCAAAATAGTATTCAGGGATGATTGATGATTGATTGTGATAGTAGGTATGAAACATTATATATATATGTGAATGGTTTGATTGAAAAAAAAATGGGATAACATAATAATAAAGAATCCACGCTACGACTACCTTCAAGCCATTAACTAATCCATTTAATCCACCCCTACTACCTCGCACAACGTTCGACTACTTTATTGTATACGAAAGGGGGGCATCGTGTGCTCTAATCCACACTACTATTACTCGTCACTCAAGTCGTAAAACCCCCTTATTTTTAGCACTCCAGAGAGAGGAAAATGTTGACGATAAAATTTGAGGACAAAAAAATGGACGACTTCCAACGACGTACACACTTCATGATTGCCGGATGATACGAATGCTACGATAGAGGTGCGCCCTGTTTCTTCTGAGCTCCTAACTTGAGGAGCTCCATACTAATAGTAAGCCACCTGCCTTTGGAGGAAAATAAAAGTGCTACCCGATGAAGCAATGCCATTGACCTGAGTCTAGTGTGAAAAATATTACAACGAGTTTGGACCAAGGAGCCCGATCATTCCGAAAAATTTCAGCCAGAAAGTGCTACGAACCTCTATCGAATGCGGATTTCCGAGTTACAATGCTTGTCAAGGCACCGTACATTGTAGGGCACGGACAGCGCAACCAGTATCCTACACCCGCAATCCTAGACGCTCACGCTTACTGGTGGAAGACGGTTGATAACACTAAAAGGCGCGTGCTACGACAGAGGTGTACCTTTTTTTTTGGCTGAAACGTTTTCTGGTCAACAGGGGGGTCCTTAACCCTTCCAGAACTGCAAAAACTGATCCCACACTAATTCCAAGTAGTTTGTCCCCAAAAGCGGGGGACCAGTTCTAAAGGGGGACGCATGCTACGATAGAGGTGCACCATGATTTTTCTGAGGCTACTTACTCACTTGAGGAGCGTCATACCTCACCGAAAATTTCTTTTAGAAGAAAGTAAATAAGCTGCCGGATGCGAAATCTCATGATCGCAGTGTAGTTAGAAACATGATTCGTCACAAAAATGAAAAAACGACGAATTTGGGTTAAGGAGCCCGATCGTTCAGAAAACGATTCAGCCAAAAAGTGCTACCTCTACCGTAGCACTAGTCAGTGGGTTAACCCAAAATCGCCTGGCTTTTACTCTTGTGTTGAAAATACGTTTCCGAACGTACTTGCTGTAGGTTGTGAAATTGGCCATCGGCCATCCGTGTTATATTCCTCCAAAAACCGCTTTTTCGGTGAGGTGTGTGGAGCTCTTCAAGTAAGGAGCTCGGAAACAACATGGCGCACCTCTGACACATAGTACGATAGAGGCGCATCATGTTTTTTTTTTCCGAGCTTCTCGACTTAAAGGAGCGTCATACCATCACCGAAAAAATGTTTTTAGGAGGAAAATAAAAAGTGCTGCCCGGAAGAGAAACATCCTCTGACCGAAGTATACTCTGAAATATTGTTCGTCACAAAAATGAAAAAACGACGAATTTGGGTTAAGGAGCCCGATCGTTCAGAAAACGATTCAGCCAAAATAAGGTATACCTCCTCCATCGTAGCACGCGTCCTCCACCGTAGCATGCGTCAAACTCATCATTGGTTTGGTCGCTGTATATATCTATATCTCGGGGGTCCTGGAATTGATTGCACCCCCCCCCCCCCCCCCCCAAATACCCATTGCTGCCCCTGGAAGTGGTCACACCAGAAACCAAAGCGATCCACCGGAAGCTGTCGTCCATATGCAAGTCCGCCTCACAGGCGGGGTTTCTTATAGCAGGACGCAGCTCACCCTCCATGCCACTCGCCGAGATACCTCACGTTTCGCTTCGCGCTTGGTGCTAGCAAATGCCTGCCTGGTTGGTGAAAACCCATCGTGCTCCGTCCCGGCATTGTGGGGATGCGAGGGTCTATGGTCATACGGCGACTACGCCCATGCATGAAAATGGAGCACCCCCCCCCCCTAAAACACACCTACTTATGACGCGTGGTGAGGCATGCTACGATGTGGTGAGGCATGCTACGATAGAGACGCACCCTGTTTTTTCTGAGCTCCTCGCTTAAGGAGCGTCATACCTCACCGAAAAACTGGTTTTGGAGGAAAATAAAAGTGCTGCCGGATGCGAAATCTCATGACCGAAGTGTGCTCTGGAACACTATTCGTCGCAAAAAAGAAAAAAACGACGAATTTGGGTTATAAGAAGCCCGATCGTTCAGAAAACGATTCAGCCCAAAAATGCTACCTCTACCGTAGCACGCGTCTGGGTGTGATAGAGGTAGAGGTATACCGTTATTTGTTGGAAATGTTTTCCGAAATGATCGGGCTCCTTAACCCAAATTCGTCGGACTTTTTTTTTTTTCATGAGTTGCAATTTATTGATCGTTGTATACTTACAGTAGGTAGGCCACGGTATGTATTGGTCATCGGCTAAATAGCACATTTGTTTTCCTCCAAAATCACGTTTTGACTCACTATTAGTATAGAGCTCCTCAAGTGACTGATCACCCACGGAAAAAAAAAAACATGGCCTGTATGCAGGTGCACCTCTGCCCTTAAGATGGTCAGCATGCGTCAGTGTGGATATGAGGAGAATTTGTTGGAGGAGATTGGTGGTATTCGACGAATTGTGTCAGCTTTTTCATTTCATTCTGAAGGAATAGTGCCCTGTATTGTGGATAAATCTTGGCGGGAAGCAGACATAGAATTGTGTTAGACTGTACGCATAGGTTTCCTTGGTTTCCGTGGTCTTCTGCTTTTGGGAGTTTTATGAGTGATCAACGCTGAAGATCATGCTGCACATTGTCGGATGGCAAAGATGATAATAATAGTGCCCTGTACATTGTCGGAAGGCAAATAATATAACAAATATGATTGTGTAGTAGTATGGGCTTGGAAGGCCGCGGTAATTACCTCAGGGCCCAAAATGGACCGAAAACAGGGCTGTAAAAAAAAATAGGCCTACTGTATTATATTTCAGTACAAGGTATACCTTTTTTGGGTAAGTTTGCATATGACCACGGGAATCGACCGCGTCAAGTGTTGGATTCGTACGGACAGATGGAGGTACTGGATAGAGAGACCGGCACGGCTTTTAATGTGAAGACAACAACACACAAACGACAACAATGTGCCGATCGAAATGTGTGTGTGTGTGTGTTTTTTCTGTGAGTGAACCCAAACGGACCAAAAAAGGGCCGAAAAAATGTAGGCCTACGATACGTATGATTTGCTGATCGAAATGTGTTGTGTGTGTTTGTGTGTGTGTGTGTTTTTTTTCTGTGGGCCACATCGAATGTCAGTCAACTAACCAAAACCATCATGTAAGCATGTTGGTGCCGTACTACCATGAGCCAAGCAAGAAAAAAACGTCGATCGTATAAAACGGTCACCAAAAAGGCAACAAGGCAAGAACAAAAAAAAAAAAAAACGGTTGATGAGGGGGGCACGACGACTTCTGGACGAATTGACGAAATTCGATTTTTGTTTTCATTTTTTGTTTACTTGGTTTTCGTATACCCCCCTGTTTGGGTCTCGAAAATGGGTATTACGGGCGACCATCGTAAATATTACGGAGGACCATAGTAAATAGGACCTATGGTAAAGACAAAAACCTATATATTTCCCCATTATTACTAACAAAATTTGGTCCTATTTACTAGTGTTTACTATGGTCCTCCGTAATAGTAAATAGGACCTACGGTGCACACAGAAACCTATATATATATATATATATACCAGATATATATATTTAACTATTTTTACTTGTAGGAAGTAACAATATTTGGTCCTATTTAGAGGGGTGGACAAAGGGTGATAGTGGATCTTTAAAATGGGGGTTTTGTCTTAGTAGTAGTGTGACCCTCAGATCGAACCCTAACCCTAACCCGAACCCTATGCCAGTGGTCAGTGCTTGCTTGGCCAATCAGAGTGCATAATTAGCTACCTTAGGAAGATCCACTAACAGTGTTTGTCCTCTACTGCCTATTTACCACGGTCCCCCGTAATAGTGGGGTGTTGGGGTTTTTATACGTTGCACCCCTGGGGTGCCTGGGGAAGATGATCGTTGTCACTGGAGACTGAAACAACATTATAATGTCTTGCTGAAGTAAATGGTCATCCATAGGTGTTTATATTGATCCACTACAACTACACTACTACTACTACTACTACTACTACTACTACTACTACTACTACTACTACTGCTGCTACTGCTACTACTACTACTACTACTACTGCTACTACTACTACTACTGCTGCTACTACTGCTACTACTACTGCTACTGCTACTAATATTACACACTACTACACTACTACTACTACACTACTACTACTACTACTGCTACTGCTACTACTACTACTACTACTACTACTACTACCACCACTACTACTACTACTACTACTACTACTGCTAATACTACTACTACTGCTGCTACTACTGCTACTACTACTGCTACTGCTACTAATATTACACACTACTACACTACTACTACTACTACACTACTACTACTACTACTACTACTGCTGCTGCTACTACTACTACTACTATTACTACATACTTCTACACTACTACTTCCACTACTACGAACACTACGATATATACTACTAACCACTATAAATAGATGTGCTATTTGACGTTATTGCTGCTACTGCAGCTGCACTTTGTATGCGGTCGTTCGGCAGCACGCAATTCAAGACATGTTTTGTTCCTGCACGCTCATATCATACCATGCTATCTGCATGCGCATCATGCATACTGCAGTTATATATCATGCTGTATGTGCGCATGTATGCTGTGCATGCGCATATATATCATATATAACACCCATGCATGCATGCATGCATGCATGCATGCATGCATGCTTTCTGCGATCACCGTCACACTACCTTTAGTTGGGTTTTCCTCGCCTCCTCTCGCGGCATCTCAAAATCCTCAAACCCCTCTTCTTACTCCTGCGGCATGCCCCGCACTCAATGGATGGCGCACCTTTTCTCCTTTTTTTTTTTTTTGTTCCCATACGTGGGACGATAGATGTATAAGGTATACCTTTTTTTGGCTGAAACCCGTTCGGAATGAAGGGAGCTCCTTAACCCATTCAGAACCGAAAATACTCATCCCACATTAATTCCAAGTAGTTTTCCCCCAGAAAACGGGGGACTGGTTCTTAAGGGGTTAACTCCTTCAGAACTGAACAAAAAATAGTCCCACACTAATTCCGAGTAGTTCGTCCCCAAATTCGTGAGACCAGTTCTTAACCCATTCAGAACTGACGAAACTATCCCACACTAACTCCAAGTACTTTTCCCCCCACACAGGGGGGGACCGGTTCTTACCCCATTATGCACTGCAGCGCCTAAGTGCAGTCCACACGGTCATCATGATGAGTGCTTGTGTATGGGGGAAAACGGGGTGGCCAATCGACTACGAATACGCCTCCATGTTATTATTATTATTATTATTATTATTATTATTATTATTATTATTATTATTATTATTATTATTATTATTATTATAATAATAATAATTACCAGGTGGGCCTCGTCGCGAGGTATCGCGAAAACGGCTCAAATTTACGCCTAACACATGCTGAGAAGCGTTCACAAAGCAGCACGTGCAATTTTATGCATTCCTTTATTACTATTATCATATTTGCCATCCGACAATGTGCAGCATGATGAGCTTCACCGCTGATCACTCACAGTAACATTCCCGAAAGCAGAAGAACCACGGAAACAAAAGAAACCTATCTATGCGCAAAGTCTAACTTCCTTCTATGTCTACTTCCCGCCAAGATTTATCTACCATACTCCATTTATTTGTTGTCCTTGCTCCCTCCTCCTTCCTAATGTACGCCTCCATATCAATCGGTCAACAAAAACATGTTGTATGAATCCCTGCCGACCCATTAACGGTTGGATTTTTTTTCGTTTTCTTCTTCCGCCAAATATTTATTTATTTTTTTCTTTAGGAGATTTGGGTCGAAAAAAGGGAGATCCCGAACTTTCGGCGACGGAAAATAAAAAAAATAAAACCATTAATTCGTCAATCAATAATGGCGACGGGAAATAAATAAATAAAACCAAGAATTCGTCAATCAATAATGGTTCGGCAGGAGCATATAGAATATTTTAACCTCTCCCCTGATCCCATCCGGGTAAAATCCCACTTGGCGCCCTGCTCCCACTTTGTGTGCTGGTTCAGAAATATATCCAGGGGATACAGGAGTACAGGACACCTAATAAGAAACAGGAAGTCTGGTCCAGGCTGGATTTATTATTTGAGAGAGGGTGCTTTCTACACTAATTTCAAGATAACGCCTCCCGAATTTATTATTTTCCTCTAAATATTAGCCTGGCTTTCTTATTAACCTGTTTCTCATCAGGTGTCCTGTACTGTAGGGTTAGTAGGGATAGGGCTAGTGTAATAGTGTGTGGACTGCACTTAAACTTACCTCAAGTGCTGCAGTCCATATATATGGATCTATGGGCTATTTTGACATTTGTTCGGAGGATCATAGCCCATAGATATGGCTGTGAACAGTCGCCCCCCCGGACGATGGTCTCTTTCCACTGCTGTTGTGGTTGTTGTTGAATCTTCTGCCACACAACGCACCTGCCGCCGCTGCTGCTGGGATATAGTAACTTCGTTGTTGTTGCGTTGTGAACCAACAAAGACGTGATAATATTTACATCATTTGTTCCCTTCTCCTTGGCTGTGCTGTGCGACAATGAAGTAGTATATATATATGAACCTTCCTCTCTAAATTCAATCGTGGAAAAAATGTTGTTGCTATTTTTTACTTTCTTTCAGCGGTCCCCCCCCAAAAAAGTCGTCTCGTCGTGTTTTTTCTTACGCTGCTTGGAAATATTCGAAAACTCGAAAACTCCATCGACACAAAGCGCCCCCCCCGACCTCCTGTACCATCCATCATCCATGGCAGTGGTGCCATTTTTAATCGATCTCGTCATAACCATAATAAATAAAACTAACGGTATGACGACTATTCATGGGGGCCATAGTAAACACTAGTAAATAGGACAAATAAATGGTAGTAAAAATTTGGAAATATATAGTTGTTTGTGTGTACCGCAGGACCCCCCCCCCTTGATGTCACAGCGCAGACGTAGGGGAAGGAAAGCACGTCGGGATGTTGTTGCCTTTTGTTGTTGTTGTGAGGAACACAGGAGATATCTCGAGATCGAGTAGGAGGTCATTTGGTGCCGGCACGGCAGCTATTACACCCTCACGGTCATCGGCGCGCCCGTAATATTAAGACACCAACTGCTGCTGTACCAGGTAGTTATTTATTCGTCCGAGGTGTTATTCATATTATCATCTTTGCCATCCGACAATGTGCAGCATGAGCTTCAACGTTGATCACTCATAACATTCCCGAAAGCAGAAAACCACGGAAACAAAGGAAACCTATGCGCAAAGTCCGACATCCTTCTACGTCTACTTCCCTACCAGTAGAAGACGGGGCAATGAAGGCATCAACGAAACGTTGTGTGTGTTCTTCGCATTAAACCGCGTTTTCCATATACCCGTCGACATCCACTTAGCACACACCCAGTGTCCGTGCCGATTCTTCCTCCTAGAAAGGTACCAGTTCTGTGGCCACAAGATTACGACACAGAGATAGTACCGGTAGGCAAGTACGACTAATAATATTATTAATATGATGTTTGCCATCCTTAACAATGTGTGTGTAGCATGAGCTTCAACGTTGATCACCCATAACATTCCCGAAAGCAGAAAACCACGGAAACCAAGGAAACCTATCTATGCGCAAAGTCTATCTTCCTTCCATGTCTACTTCCCGCCAAGATGTATCCACAATACTCCATTTGTTGTCCTTGCTCCCTCCTTCTTCCCAATATGCACTCTTTACGTTCTGATATTAAGTCCTAGGTCGCATCCAAGCTCCATCCCCACACCATCGGTGTGGGTCTTGTTACTAGTAGATCAACTTGGCGAGTGCAGAGCGAAACATGGCATCTCGTGGTACGTAACATGATTCACAGTGAATTAATGCATGCGCTCATCACGGAGGTCGGAGGTATTTTATCGTTCAAATTCATAAGTATCACACAGTATACAGTACATACATACCGGTCGGGTGGATGTTTTATAAATACGTGTAATACGAGTGTACGCGCGGATCTGAATCCCAGATACCCCACGCCCCCCCCCCCTATATTGGAGGGGAGAAACCGGACCGTTGTGATCCCAGAAAACAATAAGTCAAGTTTTTTTTTTAATTACCCCCCCCCCCCACCAGTGCTCCGTCTCGAAAGGGATGCGGGGTCCATGGTCAAATGACTAAGGCAAGCAACAAATGAGTACGCCCCCCCCCCCCCCCCCCCTAAATGGGAGGGAATAACCCGGCCCTTTTTGACCCCAAAAAACAAAAAGCCAATTTTTTTTTTTAATTCCCCCCCCCCCCCACCAGTGCTCCGTCTCGAAAGGGATGCGGGGTCCATGGTCAAATGACTAAGGCAAGCAACAAATGAGTACGCCCCCCCCCCCCCCCCCCCTAAATGGGAGGGAATAACCCGGCCCTTTTTGACCCCAAAAAACAAAAAGCCAATTTTTTTTTTTAATTCCCCCCCCCCCCCACCAGTGCTCCGTCTCGAAAGGGATGCGGGGTCCATGGTCAAATGACTAAGGCAAGCAACAAATGAGTACGCCCCCCCCCCCCCCCCCCACCAGCGAAAACAAAATAGGGGGGGTCTCTAAAACCAAGTTAAAAAAGGGAACAAAAAACGGAAAAAAAATGGTTTTCGCTCATTTCGTCCTGTGATCACAGCGATCCGTTTTGTTTTTCATTCTGACCTTCCTACGTGTGTGGTGTCGTTTTCTCTCTTTTTTTTACGCCCCTGTGTAATATCATATTTTATACCTGACACGTATTTACTAATAGTATAGCTATATTATTTTCCCTCATTCGCTAAGTTAATTATTAGTACCCCCCAATACCACAAACGACCTACCTAAAACATGTTATTGTATTGTATTGTTTTACAAATATCAAGGCAGATAAATCTGTCCCGACATTGTATGCACAATTCGATGCGAGTCGACGAGGGAAGGAAAGGCTGAAGTCTTCTCGCGATAAAAATGCAAGGCAAGAACCGTAGTGGGGGAGGAGGGAGAGGAGCCTACTTTGTGACCCCGGATCTGAGTTACGACTAGGGAGGAGAGAGAAAGGAAGGGCGAAGATAATGAATGGGATGGACAAAAAAAAAAAAAAAATGTATGGTGTATATTTATTAACAGATAGATGTTCAGCATGCAGCGCCCGTCAGTACTAGCCAGTCATTACTCGTGCGTCCATACAACTCTGTCCCTTAATGAACGAAACGTGTGTCAATATTAAGACATTAAATTACACCTAAACAGCCCATTACATTTCGAAAGAGACAGAGTGATATCATACTCACTCGTAGATAGATACAGTAGCAGATGTGATACACAGATAGATGTGATACATAGATACCATAGTGAGTAGACGAGCGAAGACAGATGAAAACCGTAACACTGCGAGTAAACCCAATAACGTGCTCCGTCCCGGTAATGTAGGGATGCGAGGGTCTATAGCCATACGACTACGGCCGTACACGGCATGAGTACACCCCCTCCCCCCCCCCCCCTCCCCCGGTTCGGGGCGACTTTTCGAGCTCGATATATCTCCACACAGCAAAAATAATGTCAGCGCCAAAAAGGGTATTCGTAGCGTTGGACAGATAATCTCTCTTGAACCGAGGCCTGCCCGAAGACGTGCCGTTTGGTAATGGCACCTTAATTGTTACGGAGTTATGATATCGAGCTTGAAAAGTCGGTCCGCGGAGGCTGGGGGGGGGGGCGTACTCATTTTTTGCTTGCTTAGTCATTTTGAACCATTGACACGCATCCCTTTCGTGACGGGGGGGGGGGGGGGGGGGGGGGGGGGGTGTACTCATGTTGTGCACGGCCGTAGTCATATGACCATAGACCCTGCGCATCCCTACAATGCCGGGACGGAGCGCGTTGGTTTCACAACCAGGCAGACATTGCTTGCACCAAGCGCGAAACGCCGTGAGGTATTGGCGAGTCGCATGGAGGGTGAGCTCTCTGCTAAGAAACGCCTCTGAGGCGGACTTGCATATGGACGACAGCTTCAATGAGTTAATTTAATTTCTGGTGTGGCCACTTCCGGAGACAGCAATGGTTTACTATGTAACTGCCTCGCGGACGCTTACCATATTAAAATACGTGATACGACCATTCCCTTGTGCGGAACAAAGGTTCTCCACCCCGCACAAATGATCTACTCGACCGCCAGCTTTGGTGACGCCAAAAAAATAACAAAAAAAAACGGCACCCTGTGTGTCTAGCTCACGCAGCGAGTGGCGTGTTTTTACAGCGTGTGCCAACCGACGCCAACCCAACCTATAAATATTTCATATACTTTATATGGCTGCGCGGGGGGGGGGGCGTACTCATTTGTTGCTTGCCTTAGTCATTTTGACCATTGACCACGCATCCCTTTCGTCACGGGGGGGGGCGGGGCGTTTACCCGCATTCATTATTACGGCGGTATACGAAGTATATCCATATACGTACCCTGGATCCATTTTTTTTTTCTTCTTTTTTTTCGGTATTGTTTTTATTTTTTTTATCCGTCCGTCTAACAAGCTTAACACCGGGCATGCACGCATGCACGCATAAATGTGCAGCAAGAATCTACGAAGTCTAACTCTGCTCTGCTGCTTGCGGTGCACTTACTGTACTTTTTTTTTCAATTATTAATATTATGAATATCGACGTTCTACCTGATGGCGGCACTTAGCTTAATACGTGAGTAAGGTATATTACTCTCTGCTGCTGCTGCTGCTGCGGTCAAGCATAACAATTTACTCGTTCCTTGGTGTTGATGCTACTGCGACAAAATCAATCGAACATCATGCTGTATGTATCCCAGGTGTACACTTATTATCACGCCGCCAGCTTTTCCATCCGACAAATGTGCAGCATTCACTCGAAATTCTAACCTTATTATTAACCCATTTTGGCGTCCGCGATAGCGACCATAAGACGCGCATGCTATTACAGGGTGGGCTAATGTAGTAAATAGGACCCACGGTACACACAAAAACCTATATATATACCTTTTTTTACTAATAACCTAATAACAAGGTTTGGTCCTATTTGCTATGGTCCTCCGTAAGGGCCCATATTAACGAGTATAAAATAAATTCAATTTGGAAAAAAAAAAAAAAAATTCGCTTGTCATTGGTCAACACACGCACCAGCACCAAAGATTAGGATCTTGGGGTATAAATCTTGGGTGGTGGTGCGGGTTCTGACCAATGAAAAGCGGATTTGATTTTTTTTTTTCCAAATTGATTTTTTTTCTTCTTCGTTAAAACGGGCCCTAATACGGTAGAGGTGCACAATCTATGTTTTTTTTCTTAAGGGGGTCACTTGAGGAGCTCTAGGGGCCCGTTTTAACGAAGAAAAAAAAATCAATTTGGAAAAAAAAAAAATCAAATCCGCTTTTCATTGGTCAGAACCCGCACCACCACCCAAGATTATACCCCAAGATCCTAATCTTTGATACTGGTGCGTGTGTTGACCAATGAAGATCCTAATCTTTGATACTGGTGCGTGTGTTGACCAATGAAAAGCGAATTTGAATTTTATTTTTTCCAAATTGAATTTATTTTATATTATTATTATTATTATTATCTTTGCCATCCGACAATGTGCAGCATGATCTTCAGCGTTGATCACTCATAAAACTCCCAAAAGCAGAAGACCACGGAAACCAAGGAAACCTATGCGTACAGTCTAACACCCTTCTATGTCTGCTTCCCGCCAAGATTTATCCACAATACTCCATTTGTTGTCCTTGCTCCCTCCTTCTTCCCAATATGCCCGTTAATATGGGCCCTAAATGCCTCACCAAAAAGAAAACCTATTGGACTACTATAGACTAAAGTAGCCTATTAGACTACTGTAGACTGCAGTAGCCTATTGGACCACAGTAGCTTATTGAACTACAGCAGCTTCGACATTGATCACTCGTAAACATCCACCGACATAACAAAAACCAAGGGAAATCAAAACAAGGAAACCTATTGGAGTACAGTAGACTATTGGAATACAGCAGCCTATTGAACTACAGTAGCCTATTGGACTACTTGTAGTAGCTTCAGCATTGGAATCGCTGATAAACATCCCCCCATGAAAACAAAAACCAAGGGAAACCAAGCGGAAACGAGAAAACCTGTGCATGAAGCCCAGCTCCTTTCTGTGCTACTCCTCCCTGCTCAATATCAGTACCATTATTATTGCATTTTCCATCTGACCATGTGCAGATCTTATTCCAAGCACTCCATCCACATATTCCTATCGACCATACGTGCACATTTGGTAGCCCCCCTTTCGAATGCCTTCAGAGACTCCTCTAACTCCTAACCGATTTTTCACCGATCAAACCTGAAACGGTGTCGTGTTAAAAAGAGCCCCGCCGGTCAGAAATGTTTTTTCTGGGCGAAAAAGTTCGACGCGTGTATTTCGACAGGGGCAGCAGAGCGCTTTTCTGATTTTTTTTTTTTTTTTTCTGAATGTGACGGGCGGCTTCTTAACCCATTCAGAACTGAAAAAAATGTATCACACTAATTTCAAGTAGTTTGCAACCAAATTCGTGGGACCAGTTCTTAAGGGGTTAGCCCCAGATCGTCGTAAATATTTCGTATTCTTGTTTTGCAATATATTTATATATATATATATATACATTGTGTACCTAGGTCATGCGATTGTTCATCGCGTTGTATAAATAAATGTGTTTATTTATATATTTTTCTCATCAAAATCAGTTTTTTGGTTGACACACGACACGAAGTGAGACGTGGAAGTGTGGAGGGCGTAATCTTTATTTTTACCCATCCTCCGGAGGATTGAAAAAAAAAAAACAACAACAACAACAAGGTGGGGTATATGCAGTTTCTCGAGTTGAGATATTAGCCTCAGAAACAAAAAGCAGGTGAACCTCGACCGTACGAGCACGTGTGCTACTTAAGGCAATAGTCCGTTGGGACACGGGTAAAATGTTAAACCACCTACCTATCCAGCTTAGAACACCCTCCCCCCCCTGGAATGGACCGGATATACGGTTCGACGCGTGTCACCAACACGCGGTTCGTATTTATTATTTATCGGGATCCAGAAGTGTTTTTTTTTCAGATTTTTAATGAGGAAATGAAATATTTCTTTAAAAATCGTTTTTTTTTCATGGTAAAACACGTGAGATCCGAGCTCACGACCACTCCAACCCATGTCCTGCCGTCGACGCCATTTGTTGAGGAATTATTCCTTCGGGCTACTGGTAAAAGGTCAACCAATCGCCTACGTACCTACCCAAGCTAAGCCTTATAACGCGTGTCTATCGTAGCTCGCCTCCGGCTGTTGGCCGGGGCATGGAGAGCCCCTCAAGCGAAAGAAGAAGGGTTTCCTAGGAAGAAAAAGGCGTCACGGTACCTTCAAGTATGTACATACCGACGCACGCTGCGCCCATAAACATCCCTAGAACGAGCAAGAACAATGATAGAGCAAGGGGAAAGGCGAACAACAAGGAAAGTAGGTCTACTGCTAACCAACATGACCCGAAATATAATAAACATTTCTATGAAATTTTGATACAAAAACGATCCTAATACTCGTAGCTCAGGTCAGAGTGGTACGGGAGACCATAGTAAATAGGACCAAATAATGTTCGTAAAAAAAGGTAAATGTATAGGTTTTAGTGTATACCGTAGGTCCTATTTACTATGGCCCTTGCCCGTAATAACTAAAGAATCAGTGGTATATATAATTATTAACCCTAATATTAGCCTTTAGGACTGCACTCCCGTCTTGGGGGACAAATTACTTGGAATTAGAGTCAGATACATTGTTTACGTAGTGCACTATTGATGGGAAAAGGTAGGGCCGGGCACTGGCACAGCACGAAGTGAGATTCGAACCCGTGTCCTCGACGACGTCAAATGTGAGGGTATTACCTGCTGAGCTATTGGGGTAAAATATCGATCAATTACCCAGCTCAGGGTAATCCTTATAACAAGTATATACTGGCAGTAGTAATATACTGGCAGTAGTAATCTACTGATTGACCAGACCAGTACATTCGCCAGTAGGTCGTATGCTACGTACGTTCAAGAAACACGCCATATTATAGTACGGAAACCTACCAAATGCATTCGGGAGGAGCGAGACGAGAGACGAGACACAAACAGTATACTGCTGCAATCCAGTATACTGGTTGATTTTGACGACAGTATAATCGCCACTGACTGAGCCAGCCAGTGCCCAGCCCAAGCAAAAGGGTTGTAGGGGCCCAGGAGAAGCGACCAGAGAAACTCTACCAGGTACGTATTGTTGGATATCGAACGAAAATCGATCTCGATACGATCCCCGATAAACAAAACCAAACAAAAACATTCGATACATACGATATCGATATTTTCGAATTTTGATACATGAAAGCTTTCGTTCAGTGTTAGCATATACCACTCCGGGCGGGGATATAAGGACCATTTTTACATCAATATGAAGACCAAGCGGTCCTTATGTTTACGCCTAGAGTGGTGACAAAACACGGGAATGCCAGAGCAAGAGGATGGGGTTCAAAAACACGTTCGACACGATGTATCGAAAGTTCGAAAGCTTCGATGTATAGAAACTTCCAAGAAACTTCCATACGATCTCTAAATACTACAGGTGCTACTAATGACTGTAGAGTATAGTATACAATGTATCAGGTGCGATTTTATCAACCATCTACTGACTGTGCTAATGGCTGTATTCCGGTGGGTCCACGGTCGCCCCGGTGGGCTAACAGGTCACCACGAAGCTTGTTAGCGTCGAGGTCGTGAGTTCGAGCCCCCCCGAGTGCATGCTCGTAGGGACTTTTTCTCGCAAAAACGATCTTGACTACATAGCTGAAAACACGATAGCGTGAGTTAGCAAAATTCGATGAAGATCGACGAGCGTTGGGAAGGCTGAACCCTCTGCGCCATAAAAATCAAGGCAAGAACCGCAGTGGGGGAGGAGGGAGAAGAGCCTACTTTGTGACCCCGGATCTGAGTTACGACTAGGGAGGGAGAAAAACAGAAGTGCGGAGATAATAAATGGGATGGAAAAAAATAAAATAAAAAGTAAACAAATAGTAAATAGGACCTACGGTACGTGCACACAAAAGCCTACATATTGCCCTATTTTTTCCAAACATATTTGGTCTTAGTATATGATGTTTACTATGGTCCCCCGTAAAAGTACAGCAGTGTACTTCGTAAAGCAGCACAGCGGTCCCTCTATAATGCCGGCATGATATCCGCCAGACAACAATACCGGCACTATAGCAGCAACCGGCACTATTACGCAACAATACCACACTGGTGAATCCCACCTGTGTGCCAAGCGATTTCACAGGCACTATAGCGGGCAGCCGGCACTACTCAAACGGCACTATACGGGGACCACTACTGCTGTAGGGGCAGTGGTACTATACTATAAACGAGCAGCCGGCATTACTCAACCCGCACTATAGAGGGACCACTATGCAGAGGTACTGCACTATAGCGGGCAATCGGCACTACTCAACCGGCACTATAGACAGCAGGTCGCCCCGGTGGTCTAACTGGTAGCCACGAAGCCTGTAGGGCCGGATGTCGAGGGTTCGATTCTCCCCATGGAGGTTTTTATTCTCAAATGACACCGACTGTCGAGAGCGCATATTATAGCGTGGGTAAGCAAAATTCGACGAAATTTGACGAGGGAAGAAAGTGCTGAAATCTTCTCGCGATAAAAACCAAGGCAAGAACCGTAGTGGGGGAGGAGGGAGAGGAGCCTACTTTGTGACCCCGGATCTGAGTTACGACTAGGGAGGAAGAAAGACGGAAGTGCGAAGATAATGAATGGGATGGACAAAACAAAAGTAAAAAAAAATAGGGGGACCACTACTGCTGTAGTGGGAGCGCGCAGCCGTACGCCTATTTACGGAGGACCATAGTAAATAGGACCAAATATTGTTAGTAAAAATAGGGAAATATAGAGGTTTTTATGTGTACCGTAGGTCCTATTTACTAGTGTTTACTATGCCCCCCCCCGCAATAGTCGTGTCGTGTTGCTTGCGTGTCGGAGATCTCCTCTTGATGTATAAAACAAACTACAATAGTACTTCAAATTTGAGTGGTATTTTTTTTTTCTTGAGGAGGCGGGGGGCGTACTCATTTGTTGCTTGCCTTAGTCATTTGACCATTGACCACGCATCCCTTTCGAGACGGAGCTTTTGAGAAGGGGGGGGGGGGGGGGGGTAACCCCTTTGCCTCACACAGCGGCTGGCCCGGCCTGTTTCGTGTGACAGATTTTAGATGATGCTGTGTAATAATCGTCAGGTTTATATACGTCTCTCCCTCAACCCCTTAAGAACTGGTCCCACATATTTGAGGGCAAACTACTTGGAATTAGTGTCGGATTTTTTTCCCAGTTCTGAATGGGTTAAGGTCCAAAATGGGCTACTAATAGTGGCTAGTTTCGTTACCAAACCGACTCCTCCCGGGACACGCATGGTACGGTAGAGGTGCGCAATTTCTGCCTTTTGAGGGTGGCCACTTAAAAAGCTCCATACTAATAGTAAGTAAAAAAAATGTTTTTGGAGGAAAATAAAAGTGCTGTATACGTACGCGAAGAACAATCCTGAGGCCTACCTGTAAGTGTAAAATGAAAAATGCTGCTTGACACGAGGATTAAATAAAGACCGATGAGTTGGGTTACAAGGAGCCCGATCATTAATAAGAAAGCGTTTTAGCCCAAAAGTGCTACATCAACCCTACCTAGCACGCGACCCGGCGTAGCATCGACCTTCCTCCCCCAGGCCTTGTGCTGCTTGTCGTCGTCGTCGTTGCTGTTGCTGCTGGTATCACCCTTGCTCCGGAGCTTCGCAGGATGTTGTTGCACGCGCTCGTCTATCCTCGCCAATCTTGGACAAGTATGAATAGTACATCGAGTATCACCTACACAAGGGAAGAGTGGATCAATGTCAAGTGATCGGTGCTGCGCTACAATGTTTTCGACTAAGTGGACCCCTTTAAGTCGGTACACGCATAACGTACGAGCACAATGCGACGCGAGTCGACAAGGCCAGAAAGGGCTGAAATGTTCTCGAGATAGAAATGCAAGGCACGTACCGTAGCAGGGAAGGTGGGCGACAAAAGCCTGCTAACGAATATAAGTGACACCCGAATCTGAGTTACGACTATCAATGGGAGGGAGCGAGAAAAGAGGAGCTCACATATGAGAAACGGGATGGAAAAAGAAGGGGGGGGGGAAGGGGGGGGATGGTCTACCATACTGCACACCAGGCGGGGTTGTTGTTACCCGTCCGCCTGAGGGTCAAAAAGAAAAGAAAAAACCCCCCCCCCCCCGACTATTCGACGCTGCCATGCATACGCAAGAAAATCCGCCTCACAAGCCGTCCTTAGCAGGATGTGCAGTAGCTCATCCTTCATGTGACTAGCACAGCACCTCACGTTTCGCTTCGCGCTTGACACCGGTGAAAAACCGGACGTGATCCGTCCCGGCATTGTAGGGATGCGAGGGTCTATGGTCGTACGACTACCACCGCCGTGCATGACATGAGTACACCCCCCCTGTATTATATATAGGTTGGGTTGGCGTCAGTTGGCAACGACACTGTAAATCATGTCGCTCACTACATGAGCTAGATCACCAGGGTACCGTTTTTTGTTTTGGCAGTCGATCACAGCTGGCGGTCGGGTTACATACTTTGTGCGGGGTGGAAAACCTTTACTCCGCACAAAGGGAATTATGGAATTATCGTATTACGTACCAGGTAGTGTTTATGGTAGAGCTCCCACGAGGCAGTTACCTGGTACGTAGTACTCCCATTGCTGTCTCTGGAAGTGGCCACACCAAAGATTAAACAAATTAATTGGGGGCTGTCGTCCATGTGCAAGGCCGCCTACCAAGCGGTTCTTAGTAGGATGCAGCTCACCCTAAGCTCGAACACCTCACGGTGCTTCGAACTTGGTGCTAGCAATGCCTGCCTGGTCGGTGAAAATCCGGCATGCTCCGTCCCAGCATTGTAGGGATGCGAGGGTCTATGGTCATACGACTACGGCCGTGCACGGCATGAGTACACTCCTCCCCCTCCCACACTGCCTGGTCGGTGAAAACCCGACATGCTCCGTCCCGGCCTCGTAGGGATGCGAGGGTCTATGGCCATACGACTACGGCCGTGCATGAATATCGAGTACCCCCCTACACACATAATCCGTCTCGAGCGGTAAGCGTGGTCAATGGTCAAATGAGTACCGTACGACGAGCAACAAATCAGTACGCCCCCCCTC
>MEHQ01002348.1:65121-88341 GCA_008828725.1 Saccharina japonica
CCCCCCCCCCCCCAATGGCCCAAAGCATAAAATGAAACATCCTGCGACACAACAAGAATAGTGAGAATGGTGAGATTCCGACGATTTCAGGGTTAACCCTTATAGGACTGGAGTCCCGTTTTGGGGACAAATTACTTAGAATTAAAGTGGATTGTCCCCAAAACGGGACTGCAGTCCTAAAAGGGGTACGGAGCCTTTAGTAGGTCATTCAGAAACGTTTCAACCAAAAAAAGGTACCACTCTGTCCCGAAATATAAGCAATTTTTTATTGAATAGTAATGTTAAAAAGTTTCTTATATTTCGGGACAGAGTGGTATTCCTTTATCGTACGTAGCACGCGTCATCAACCATATACCAGGTACCTGGTATATATTTTTCATTTTTTTCCATCCCATTTGCTATCTTCGCCCTTCCTGTCCCTCTCCTTCCTAGTCACAACTCAGATCCGGGGTCACAAGGTGGGCTCTTCTCCCTCCTCCCCCGCTACGGTTTCTTGCCTTGCATTTTTATCGCGAGATGATTTCAGCACTTTCTTCCCTCGTCAACTCTCATCGAAAATTGCGCTTACCCACGCTATAACTTGCGCTCTCGACAGTTGATGTCATTTGAGAATACAAATCTCCATAGGAGACTCGAACCCTCGACTTCCAACCTGACTGTGTTCGTGGTTACCTGTTAGACTACCGGGGCGACCGGCTTCAGCCAAAATAAGGTATACCTTTATCAGTCCACGCGTCATCAGACATGAACACCCCTAATTAGGGAAAATCAGGCCAATGCCAACAGCTGGCGCTGCACCTACAATTGTGTACCAGGTACGCACTAAGGACACATGCTACGACAGAGGCGCACCATGTTTTTTCTGAGCTTCTCACTTCAAGGAGCGTCATACCTCACCGAAAAAAAAATGATTTTTGGAGGAAAATAAAAGTGCTGCCGGATGAGAAATCTCCATGACCGAAGTATACTCTTGAAACATTTTTCGTCACAAAAAAAATGAAAAAACGACGAATTTGGGTTAAGGAGCCCGATCGTTCAGAAAACGATTCAGCCAAAAAAAGGTATACCTACCTCTACCGTAGCACGCGTCTAAGGNTGTGCTCTTCTTGCCCCTTAGGTTGGAGTAAATCATCCCGGAACCTCATGCGGGTGTTATCTTATCACCCGTGTGACAGGGTGTTCAAACCAACTGCTGGTATTAATATTACGGCGGACCATATTAATAGTAAATAGGAGCAAAGGTTAATCGTAAAAAGAGGTAAATATATACGTGTGTACCGTAGGTTCTACCTGGTATTTACTATGGTCACCCCTAATAGCGTTCAAAACCAAATGAGAGCCAAACGAAGGAGTCAACGCACATAACACCGGCAACTGAGGTTCAGTTACAGTTTTGCTATCGATCGATCGCTTTAGAAATGCTAGCGAAAGGGAGAGAGCTGAAAAAATGCTCTTCAACACCGCAAAAGGGACTCGAGAGGCAACACGTAGCCGACATAAAAAACGTCTTTACCCCAGGCCCTCGAGGAGAAATCGAGCTGCTAATGATAGCCTCTAATCCCCAAGGCACTCACTCGAGCTTCCAATAGCTCCAAGGCACTCCAGAAGCAGCTGAGCTGCCAGCAGCCTCTACACCCCAAGGCACTCGAGCAATCAACAGCCTCTACACCGCAATACACTCGAGAGGCAATCAAGGTGCCAACAATACTATAGCCTATAGAAAAAGAGCTACACCCCTAGGCACTCGAGCTTCCCATATGCCTGGTAGCCTCTGCCAGGGATATTACTATACCTCAAGGCGTCCGAGCTGCCAACAGCCTCTAAACCCGAAGGCACTCGAGCTTTCCAAAATCCTCTATGCTCCCTACGGCACTCGAGAGGCAACCACGCTACGAAGCTGCCAATAAGTAGAGCCTCCTATGCCCCAAGGCACACGAAAGGCAATCGACCTTGCAGCTCATTCGAGCTTCCAATCACCTTCCGCTCGTACTCCACGGCAATCGAGAAGTACTCGGGCTGCCAAAGCACACGGAGGCAATCGACCTGCAAAGGGACAGCCTCTACCTGGTCAAAACTAACCCACGAGGCACCACCGGCAAGCGTGCGTGGGTGGGTGCACACTAGCGAACGCTCCCAGCGCCGCCAAACAAGGAGGCGAAGAGTTCGGAGGGTTCCATCGGGGGTGGCCCGTACTCCTGTCGCGGGAGAACAAAAAAACAAAAAGAAGAAGGAGGAGATCGCGGGAGAATTAAAAAAAAGTAGAAGAAAATAGCGGGAGAAATAGAAACAGCAAAAAGAGAAAAGAACATGTGAGTGTGAATGTAAAAATAATGGAAGTAAAAAACGACGTCATGGACAACAAACTATAAAAAGTACTCCTGTCGCGGGAGAAAAAAAAGAAGGAGATCGCGGGAGAATTAAAAAAAGGAGAAGATAGCGGGAGAATCAAAAACAAAAAGAGAAATAAAATGTGAGGATGAAATGTAAAAATAATAGAAATAAAAAAGACGGCATTGACAACAATTTCTAAAAAGTACTCCTGTCGCGACATTACAAAAAAAAAGGAGGTGATCGCGGGAGAATAAAAAAAAGAAGATAGCGGGAGAACTAAAAAAACAAAAAGAGAAAAAACATGTGAGTGTGAATGTAAAAATAATAGAAACAAAAAAGACGGCATTGACAACAATTTCTAAAAAGTACTCCTGTCGGGGGGGGGGTGCAAACAAAACTGCCGTTCCCATCACAATTATCGATACCGATATCCACAATTACCGATGCCGATACCGCTACCGCTATACCCTCACCGTTACCGGTAACCCTCACCTGCGGAAACATGAAGTTCTGCATCTTGGGGTGCGTGACGTACTTGATCTTCCTCCCCTTCGACGCCCTCCTGTCCACCGCCTTCTTGCGCGATTTTCGCCGCACGGGCACCCCGCTAGACGCGCCGTAACCGTTCCCGCTTCCGCCGCTAGAATCCATAAATTCCTAGTATTACGGAGGGTCACAGTAAACAGGACCAAATTATGTGAGTAAAAATAGGTAAATATATAGGTTTTTGTGTGTACCGTAGGTCCTATTTACTATGGCCCCCCCGTAAAAGCAAGTCACCCAAAAAAGGCTGGGGTTAACCCTTTAAGAACCACAAAACTTATCCCACACTAATTCCAAGTAGTTTGTCCCCAAAAACGGGGGACCAGTTCTTAAGGGGGTTTAGACAAGCTGTTTAGCACTCTAACTCCCTCCGTGATGGGAGGCGCCTTTACCGCTCTCTTGACCCACGAATCGCACCAGAGAAAGGACCAAATATATTATGATTTGTTTTGCTGGTTTTACGTGTTTTTGGGTGTGTTTTTTTTTCATAAAATCGCGAGAAGCCGTCGACCCGACCCAGCCCTAACCCTAACCCTAACCCTAAGTCCAACCCTAGTCCAGGCTGAGGCTCGACCCGTGCGCGGCTTCGTCGCGGGTTTTTGGACAATCTCAAGAAAATGTGCGGGACCACCACGAAAACCGTAATACATTTGGTACTTTATTTGGTACGATTTGTGTGGTTCAAGAGCACTGGCAAAGGCTATCGTAGAGGCGCCTTTACCTCTCTTGACCCATAAATCGTACCAGATAAAAGTACCAAAATATATCATAATTTCTTGCTGGTTTTATATACGTGTTTTTGGGTGTTCTTTTTTTGTTAAATCAAACCATGAGAAGCCGTCGACCCTACGTGATGGGAGACAAGACAATTGGGAATCAGAGTCAGACTTACAGCAGTAGATGCACGTTTCTGCATACAGCAGTGCAGCACTAAAAAAAAGGGGGTTATTAACCCGCTAAGCAAAATCCCCCACGGCCTACGTAATACGGGGGGATATTTAAGTAATCAGGACCAAATGCGCTTGGTAAAATACTGGAATATACAGGTTTTAATGTATGGGATGGGTCCTGATTACTATGGTCCCCCGCAATGGTGTACTCCTTGACTGGGCAGCTTGTTACAGGGGGGGCATAGTAAATAGGGCCAAAAATTGTTAGTAAAAATAGGAAAATAGGAAGTAAGACCAAGTGGTGTCAGTACAAGCAGGGAAATAGGAAATAGGGAAATACACTAATTGTCCCTATTTTTCCCAACAATATTTGGTCCTGTTTACTATGATCCCCTGTAATGGATTAGGTCTGTATCATACATAATAACGATGTTACAAAAAATATTAGCCAAAAACGGCTTTCATTTCTATTGCGAAGGACCATAATAATAGTAACTGGGGGGCCTACGGTAACACAAAACCCTACATATTTAGCTCTTTTTACTGCCAATATGTGGTCCTATTTACTATATACGGTCCTCCGTAATACCTCCCTATACTTCGTACTAATATTATTGCTCGTAGTATTATCCTTGCCATCCTTAACAATGTACCAGGTATGTGTGTAGCATGAGCTTCAACTTTGATCACTCATAAGCCCTCCGAAACAAAAAAAAAAATAACACGGAAACGAAAAACAGCCATCTCTGCACAATATCTACTCCCTTTATGTATGCACCCTACTTCCGGCTTGAGCTTTGTCCTCTCCATTTATTTTAGTCCTTACTCCTTCCATCTCATCACGCGTGCGACTCGTACTCATATTTTCTATTATATATCTTAGCTTGGCATATCGTTACGTCTACAATGGTTGGAACTTCAATTGAAGCGCGGGGGGGGGGGGGGGGGGGGCTTCCGCGAGATGGCCCCGCCTTTGGTCACTATCGAAACGGCCGGAATCACCAGGGCGCTATACTTAACAAAACAAATACAAATACGTGAGACTCTCTGAGCTCGAAGATTTTCGTCGAAACTCATATTTTGCAAGTTGTGTGTGTGATATCATATATATATATGATACTTTGATCTCACATACAACCATACAACAGGTGAATATATGGCCTCATGCGGGATATACCTCATCACTCCGCTCCTCGTCGTGGACCCTTCAACCCCTTCTTCCCCCCGACGACGATCGCTGATGCCAGCTACAAAATCGTTCGGGACCCCCCCCGCCCCCCCCGGCTGGTCCGTCTCGAAAGGGATACATGCGTGGTCAATGGTCAAATGGCTAAGGCAAGCCACAAATAAGTACGCCCCCCCCCCCCCCCGGCTGGTACGTCTCGAAAGGGATGCGTGGTCAATGGTCAAATGGCTAAGGCAAGCCACAAATAAGTACGCCCCCCCCCCCCCCCGGCTGGTACGTCTCGAAAGGGATGCGTGGTCAATGGTCAAATGGCTAAGGCAAGCCACAAATAAGTACGCCCCCCCCCCCCCCCGGCTGGTACGTCTCGAAAGGGATGCGTGGTCAATGGTCAAATGGCTAAGGCAAGCCACAAATAAGTACGCCCCCCCCCCCCCCCGGCTGGTACGTCTCGAACCCCCCTCACCCTTCACGCGACTCGCCCAACACCTCACGGCGCTTCGCGCTTGGTGCTAGCAGTGTCTGCCTCGTCGGTGAAAACCAGACATGCTCCGTTCCGTGCCGGCATTGTAGGGATGCTTGGGTCAATGGTCAAATGACGAAGGCAAGCAATAAATGAGTACCCCACTCTCCCGGCATTGTATACAGGGATGCGAGGGTCTATGGTCATACGACTACGGCCATTCATGAAAACGAAGTACACCCCCCTCCCCCTCCCCCCGGCATAACGTGGGCTTAAAAAACATCTTGTTGTGGGGATATTGAACAGTGTCTATAGCAAACCCCCACAAGGTATCAAGACAACCTCTCGGTTCGGTATATACGCCTAGTGGTGCGCTACGTTGTTCCATGTCTCCACAAGGGTTTGTTTACCCCCACATCATGCTCGCGGGGGGGGGGTAGTTCCGAGTCCCGACCACTGGTGTGGTTGATGAGACTATGATGCCTTCTGCACTCCGAGGCGAGGTCCGCTTTTGACACCTCGGGCAGATAACCTAGATATGCCAAGGAATACATATCTCCCGATCTTGTAACTATATGGTCTACAGTAGCTTACGTCGCAGGCTGGCATCGTCCCTATTTTCTTCATGATCTATACACACGATCGAGCAGCGACTCTATGATACCGACTACTGCTATAAATAGGTGTCATCTCTAACATCCTGGGTTGGATCTGTACTATGCACAGATCCTGCACGCCCTCTCACAACGGCAGGCGAGGAACTAGATGATCTCGATGATGATATAGCTGTGTAGATGATCTAGATCATGATATATCTGTTGGCGAACTAGATCATGATCTATCTGTAGATGATCTAGATCATGATATATCAGTAGATGAACTAGATCATGATATATCAGTAGATGAACTAGATCATGATATATCAGTAGATGAACTAGATCATGATATATCTGTAGATGAACTAGATCATGATATATCTGTAGATGATCTAGATCATGATATATCTGTAGATGATCTAGATCATGATATATCTGTAGATGACCTAGATCATGATCTATCTGCTGGCGATCTAGACCATGATATATATGTAGATGATCTAGATCATGATGCATCTGTAGATGATCTAGATCATGATCTATACGTAGATTATTCATATCATGATCTATCTGAAGATGATCTAGATCATGATCTATCTGTATATTATCTGTATCACAATCTATCCGTAGAATATGATCTAGATCACGATCTGTCGGAGGTGTGAAAGCTTTCCGCCGCAAAAGATAACTACTTTGTGGCCCCCGCCCGTCGAAGGACGCTTACTTAGTTGTCCCGGTCGAGCGTATGCAAATTGTTGGCGGCCCTCAACGCGCACACCGAAAGTAACAACACCTGGTCGGAAATGTAAGGACCATTGAAACGTTAATACCAATAAACAAACGTTTGTTATATTTTCGGCCGGAGGGCCTATTAGAGCTCGCGATTGACCCACCAACCATACGACATATGCCTCAATTTTTACTAACCATATGGTAGGGCTGGGCACTAGCACAGTATGTACTGGCAGTAGTAACCTACTGCCAGTAGTAATCTACTGATTGACCCGGCCAGTATGTTCGCCAGTAGTTTTTCTCTTACGTATGTCCATGAAACATGCCATATAAAAATACGGAAACCCGCCAAATGCGTTTCGGGAAGAGAGAAGAGAGAGGAGAGACAGTAGTATACTGCTGAAATCCAGTATACTGTTTGGTTTTGACGACCGTATAATCGCTACTGACTGATATACTGCTGCAATCCAGTATACTGTTTGGTTTTGACGACAGTATAATCGCTACTGACTGAGTCAGCCCGTGCCCAGCCCTACCATATGGGGTTCTAAACACTTATGTCCCCCCGTAAAATAGCTGCAGCTGGTCCTTTTCGACCAGCTGCCTCCACGCAGCAGATATACCACCCATGCGTGTGGCCCCGGCGGGGGTGATATCGAGCACACGGGGGTTTCGACCTGTCGCGGATGCTTGTTGAGATAGGGCGTCCCGAAAGCCTGCTGCCCTCCGGATAGCTTACATGGTGTACATACAGTACAGGATACCTAATAAGAAACAGGCTAATAAGAAACAGGCCGATAAGGAAGCCAGGCTGAGATGCAGAGGACAAAAATAAATTCGGGAGTCGTTATCTTTGCATTCGTGTAGAAATCACCCTCTCTCAAAATAAGAAATCCAGCCTCTGGACCAGATTTCCTGTTTCTTGCTAGATATTCCTGTACTGCTGTATGCCCATACGGGGATGCCCTGGACGCTGTGGTGGAACAGTTCCCCCCACTTTAGTTCCAGTTGATGGGTAACTCTACAACGCTCTTGGAAACATATTTGGGCGTCGGACAGACAGATCATCTACAGATCAGACAGATCGTCTACAGATTTATTATTATTATCTTTGCCATCCGACAATGTGCAGCATGATCTTCAGCGTTGATCACTCCTAAAATTCCCAGAAGCAGAAAACCACGGAAACAGATAGAAAATCTAGATCATCTATATTACCTGCCGCTAAGTAATGTTCTGCAGGATGTGAACATATAGTACACACCCCAGCCCAGGAAACATGTGCTATATATATATATTTATTTTCCATCCCATTTGTTATCTTCGCCCTTCCTTTCTCTCCCTCTTTAGTCGTAACTCTGATCCGGGGTCACTAAGTAGGCTCTTCCCCTCCCTCCTCCCCACTGCGGTACGTGCCTTTTGCATTCTTATCGCGAAAATATTTCAGCACTTTCTTCCCTCGTCGACTCTCTCGCCAAATTGTGCCTGTACCCACGCGATAATAGGCGCTCTCGACAGCTGTAGTTGGTGTCATTTGAGAATAAAAACCTCCATACGGAGACTCGAACCCCTGACTTCAACCTTAGCGTTAGATCATGCAGAGTTGTATGGTGCCAGCTCCCACCCGGCAACATGAGCTAGATCATACAGATCATACAGATCATACAGATCATACATATCATACAAATCATACAGATCATACATATCATACAGATCATACAGATCAGGGATATATCTGCCCTGAAAGATCATACAGATCATACAGATCATACAGATCAGGGATATATCTGCCCTAAAAGATCATACAGATCACACAGATCATACAGATCATACATATCAAGAACAGATCATACAGATCAAGAACAGATCTTCCCTCGGAGAGCTGTAGATCACAAAAAGCGTGGACGGCGGGCGGTCTACCCAATGGGTTAGCACGTTATTCGTGAACGTGTAAAATGCATATCCCTCCTACCGAGTCCTACTCTATCTCCAAGCACTTTTGTTCCCAAAAAGTTGAGTGTTTCATTTTGTCTTTTCACATTATGACCCTGTGGGGAGTTGATGAACTCGATCATAGCAAAGTACAGGACACCTAATAAAAAAGCTAGACTTTGCGCATAGATAGGTTTCCTTTGTTTCCGTGGTTTTCTGCTTTCGGGAATGTTATGAGTGATCAACGTTGAAGCTCATGTTGCACACACATTGTCGGATGGCAAAGATGATAATAATAATAATAATATACAGGAAATCTGGTCCAGGCTGGATTTATTATTCGAGAGAGGGTGCTTTCTACACTAACTTCAAGATAACGCTGCCTATATACCAAGCAGGTCCCGCGTTGTCACTCCCTTGCACTTCATTAGAAGAGCTTTGCGGGTCGTATTATCCAAAATCCCATGATTCGGGCGAGACGCTAAACAAGGCAAGACCTAAATTTCCCTGAAATTTCTTGTTTTTGTCCCGCCTAAAGAGAGGAATACCATATACGTATGTAGGCGTTCCTGTTTCGTTTTTCCTCTGTGAACTTTTCAAGACCTGAATTTGCCTGAAATTTCTTGTTTTTTTTTCCCCACCTAACGAGAGGAATGAATGATGTATTCGTATGTAGGCGTTTCCTGTTTCTGTTTTTTCCTGTGTGAACCTTCCTGGTTTAGGTAGAGGACACATTCCCTGTTTTATTTTTCCCGCTGTTTTGTTATGTTTAAAGAAAAAGAGGAAAGCCAACAAAAACGTTCACCAGGTATCTATTACGCAAATAACTGCCCACAGCAGGGCTCAAGACAGCAACAACTGACGCGTGCTACGATAAAGGTATACCTTTTTTTGGCTAAAACATTTTCTGAATGACGGGAGGGGCTCCTTAACCCCTTAACCCTTTTAGATTTGCAGTCCCGTTTTGGGGACAATCCACACTAATTCTAAGTAATTTGTCCCCAAAACGGGACTCCAGTCCTTTAAGGGTTAAGAACCGGTCCCACGAATTTTGGGACAAACTGCTTGGAATTAGTTTTGGGACATTTTTTGTCAGTTCTGAATGGTCGGGCTCCTTAAGGGCCCATATGAACGATTATAAAAATAAATTCAATTTCGGAAAAATAAAATTCAAATTCGCGTTTCATTGGCCAACACACGCACCAGCACCCCCCAAGATCCTAATCTTTGGTGCTGGTGCGCGTGTTGACCAATGAAAAGCGGATTTGAATATATTTTTTTCCAAATCGATTTTGTTTTCTTCTTCGTTAAAACGGGCCCTTACAGCGGTGTCTTTCATTTTTATTAGTATTATTATCTTTGCCATCCGACGATGTGCAGCATGAGCTTCAACATTGATCACTCATAGCATTCAGTCTAATTCGCAGTGGTTCACAAGATACGACCTGACAACAAAAAACTCCGTTTTATAGCTGGCCCAGCTCCTACGTATTACGGGAGGACCATAGTAATTATCATATAATAGGACCAAATATTTCTAGTAAAAAGAGGTAAATATATAGGTTTTTGAGTATACCGCAGGTCCTATTTACTATGGCCCCCCGTAATGCTGTAGTAGCTATAATACGATAGAGGTAGCAAGGTATACCTTTTTTTGGCTGAAACGTTTTCTGAATGATCTATCTAATAGTAGTAAAGCCTCCTTAACCCAAAATCGTCGGAAATTTAATTATCGTGTGGCATTATGCTCTTGGTGTTGTATACTTAGGCCATGACAATTATTCGTCGGGTGCCACTTTCAATTTTCTCCAAAAGGAGTTTTTGCTTCCTTTCCTCTAAAATCAGGTTTTTGCTCAATTTCCTCCAAAATCACTTTTCGACTTACTACTAGTATAGAGCCCACTCAATTTGAGAGTGCACAGCGGTGAAAATAGTATATCCAGCGATATTTTTTTTCGGCAGCTGCTGGTTTCCTAGTACAGGTAACTAAAAAAAAAAAAAAAAAAAGTAGCCCGTTTTAACGAAGAGAAAAAAAAATCAATTTGGAAAAAAACAAATTCAAATCCGCTTTTCACTGGTCAACACACGCACCAGCACCAAATATTAGGATCTTGGGAGGTGGTGGTGCGTGTGTTGACCAATGAAAAGCGAATTTGAACCTTTTTTTTGCCAAATTGAATTTATTGTATACTCGTTAATATGGGCCCTAACTTGAACTGCAATACATACGTACATATGATACGAGCCAACCCAACAACAATAATAGTTGTTGATTTGTTTGTAGCCGACCAGCTTGCGGCACCTAGTTTCAAAATTTCTCTCTTGGCGACTTCGCGCCATCCCCCCTCCCTGGCGTTGCAGATGACGAGAGATACGAGACCGCGATCGCTTGACACCGAGGAAAGTTGGAATATTCTCCGGAAAGTTGAGGTGAGAAAAAGGTTTTCTTCGGACCGGGTCGATCCCGATCTGGGTTGTGGTTAGGCAGTAGAACCACGGCGAGTATACGCGTAGAGGGGGGGGGGAGGGGGGTAGGAAATAGACGTGCGTGCCGGATCCCGGCTAATTGTGGATGTTAGGAATTGATGACGTTCGTTAATCTGAATCGTTTTCTACTGACTGGTACTTGTATGGTTCAATATTTGTCTTGAGTGGAATGTAGTATCTGGGGTGTGTACGACAGAGCATACACGCCAACAAGAAAGAGAGAGAGAGGTGCTCCTCTTGCTCTCCTTCCTACCTGGTATATACTACAGTGTTGCATACACGTATGCTGCCCTTATTGCGAGTGTGTGACATGTATGTAGACACTTCGCAAGGTCCCTGCACCGTTCGTACCTGGTGTGAAATGTGTACCGATGGGGACGGAGAGGGGGGGGAGCGCCCACTATGTGACCCCAGATCTGAGGTACGGAAGAGAAGCAACTGGAGGAGCAGAGAAAATATAAATAGATGGGATGGAAAGGGAAGACACATGTACCGTTTGGGTAATACAAGCGTGCGACGAGAGAGGTAGCACGTTTTGGCTGATTTGTTTTTCTGAATGACTGGAGCACCTTAAGGGCCCGTATTAACGAGTACAAAATAAATTCAATTTGGAAAAAACAAAAATCAAATCCGCTTTTCATTGGTCAACACACGCACCAGCACCAAATATTAGGATCTTGGGGCATAATATTTTGTTGGGACAACCAGGTACGAGGGTGCTCGGCGGAGTGCCTCGCTCACGCGGAGCGGTTGCTTGGACGTCGGGGTGCCATGAGGCAGGAGAGAAGATATTATCCAAGGTGTATATTATAAACCACCATCATAATGAAGTGACCGAAGTCAAGTACAACTGAACGGAGGGGGCTTCACCCCTCCGTCCCAGATGATACCCTTACCAAAACCCACCCGGGGAAACCAAGATCCCGCCGCATATTCCAGTTACACAAATCACACGTACGTATTCGCACGATCAGACACATCAGAGACGCATGCTACGATAGAGGTGTACCATGTTTTTTCTGAGCTCCTCACTTAAGGAGCGTCATACCTCACCGAAACAATGGTTTTGGAGGAAAATAAAAGTGCTGCCGGATGCGAAATCTCATGACCGAGGTATATTCTGAAACAATATTCGTCACAAAAATGAAAGTCCGACGAATTTGGGTTAAGGAGCCCGATCGTTCAGAAAACGATTCAGTCAAAAAGTGCTACCTCTACCGTAGCATGCGTCCAGACATGGGTGCGACTTATTATGCCGAACGTACGACCAACGGTTGTGACCAACATATTTGGTGCTGGTGCGTGTGTTGACCAATGAAAAGCGAATTTGAATTTTATTTTTTTCCAAATTGAATTTATTTTACACTCGTTAATTCGGGCCCTTAACCCATTCAGAACTGAAACAAACGTCCCACACTACAGCAGTACGTAGTTCCAAGCAGTTTGTCTCCAAATTCGTGGGACCAGTTCTTAAGGGGTTACACCCAAATTCGTCGGCCTTTCATTCTTGTGTTGCCATATTGGTTCATTTTTTACGTGGGCCTTGCTTGGGATTGTCGATAGAGGTAGCACGTTTTGGCTGATTTTTTTTTCTGAATGACTGGAGCGCCTTAACCCATTCAGAACTGAAACAAACGTCCCACACTACAGCAGTACGTACTGTAGTTCCAAGCAGCTTGTCCCCAAATTCGTGGGACCAGTTCTTAAGGGGTTAAACCAAAATTCGTCGGCCTTTCATTCTTGTGTTGCCAAATTGGTTCATTTTTTACGTGGGCCTTGCTTGGGATTGCCCATCAGGTATAAAAATAGCACTTTTCTTCTCCAAAATCGTTTTTTCGGGTTAGGTACAAAGCTCCTCAAGTGACCACCCTTATAAGGCAAAAACATGGTGACACCTCTACCGTAGCGTACAGTACCGGCCCGCACATAAGAAACCATAAAATCGGGCTTACGCTGACTTTTCTTATTTGATAAAAGGGGTGTGTCCCACACTACCTTCAGTATAATAGCTGTCGACTTTCTTAGTTCCGCCGTAATGTTTAGGCTGAGTTTCTTGTGGGGCACTTTCTTATGGGAGGGCCGGTAGTGTACGTCAATAGATGGTGGGGCCAAAAAGCAAAAGGGGAGGGGGCGACCGGGGCGGCCAGAGGTCGGTGCTGGCTTCTGTGAAGGACGTGCCGAGATATAAATACCAGGTACCTTGTATAAATATATATACAATAACATGTTTTAGGTAGGTTGGGGGGGGTATAATTAATTAATTGAGCGAATGAGGGAGAAGAATATCCCTGCTACCATAGGAGTAGCACCTCCCCGTAACTTTCCGAGGCTGCCCGCTTGAGGATCTCCAACATCTGATCTTGACGAAAACTACGCCAGGTAATACTTTATCGGCCCTCTCGTAAGAAACGGGAAATGAGATTCAGAACTGAAAAAATATTCCACACTAATTCCAAGTAGTTTGTCCCCAAAAACAGGGGACCGGTTCTTAAGGGGTTTAAGACTAACATCCTTATACCGAAATTCTGGCGGAGCGAAAAAGGGGGAGGTTTCATACAATTTCCTATTAGGCGCTACCCCTCTAAGGCAAGCACGCGTCTACTGGTACGTACTATGATAGACTGTTTCTGACGGCTGCCCACTTGAGGATCTCCACAACATCCGATTACGAGGAAAAGTATCAGGTATACAGTACCGGCCCTCTCGTAAGAAACCTAAAATCAGGTGATAAGGCTAACATTCCGTATATCCTTCTTCTGGCGGAGCGAGACAGAGGGTAGATTTCTTACAATTTTCTATCAGGCGCCACCCTTATGAGGCAAGCACGCGTCTACTGTTACGTACTATGATGGGGTAGGCTCATGCTACGATAAGGGCAGTGGCACCTACAGTATTGTTTCTGAGGCCGGCCACTCGAGGATCTCCACAACATCCGAATATGAGGAAAAGTATCAGGTATACAGTACCGGCCCTCTCGTAAGAAACCTGAAATCAGATGTTAAGGCTAACATCCTTATCGAGGATCTCCACAACATCCGATTACGAGGAAAACTATTAGGTACGAATACAGTACCGGCTCTCTCGTAAGAAACCTAAAATCAGATGTTAAGGCTAACATTCCGTATACCCTTCTTCTGGCGGAGCGAGACAGAGGGTAGATTTCTTACATTTTTTCTATATACACGAGGGGCACCTATCAGGCAACGTAACACTTTCTTTCATTATTGTGATTATCATCCTTGCCATCCGACCATAACGTGTATTAATAGCATGAGCTTCGACGTTGATCACTCACAAGCGCTCCGATTTGATTTTTGCTGGAGGCTAGATTTCTTTGAGTCTGGTTCCTTAGGGCCTATATTAACGAAGAAAAACAAAATTGGAAAAAAAAAATCAAATTCGCTTTTCATTGGTCTACACACGCACCACCACCCCCAAGATCCTAATCTTTGGTGCTGGTGCGCGTGTTGACCAATGAAAAGCGAATTTGAATTCTTATTTTTCCAAATTGAATTGTATACTCGTTAATATGGGCCCTTACGAGAGGGTCGATACCGCAAGCTAATAATACGTAACGCCCCGACACACAATCCCATGGGCTAGGTATCTAACAACGAACTAAAAGCGAACCAATGTTAACGGAGTAGACAAAGCTCAAGCTTGAAGCAGGTATATACAGAATGGAGCAGACTTTGTGCAGAGATGGCTCTTTTAGTTTCTGTGGCTTTTTCCTTTCGGAGTGTTTATGAGTGATCAACGGAAAGCCGATGCTACACGTGGTCGGATGCCGAGGATAATAATAGTGGAGTAGACAAAGTTCAAGCCGGAATTACAGCAGGTAGATGCAGAAGGGGGGAGGAGTGGACTTTGCGCAGAGAGGGCTGTTTTCGTTCCCGTGAATTTCTTATTTCGGGAATGTTATGAGTGGTCAACGTTGACGCTCATGCTACACACACACATTGTTAAGGATGGCAAGGATAACAACAATAATATAATACTAATCGGATTAAACGATAAGCCATGCCTTTTTCGGGTAGCTCCTCAGATGAGAAGAAGCCTCATCCGCTACAAAGATTAGTATTTTCCTCAGAAGGCATATGCCTTATTGGGTATAGCTCTTCTGTCCAGAAGCGCGGTCGGCCAGAAAAGGTTTTGGTAGAGAAGTGCTATCTCTAAGACAGCACGGGTCGCTATTATGACTGACTCTCTGTGCGACCAACCAACGTTATGGTACTTCCCTTGGAGGGTTGTGTTGCGTTATTACCACTCTGTACCGAAATATAAGCACAGTTTTTATTGAATTATAATGTATAAAAGGTGCTTATATTTAGATACATAGTGGTATACAGTAGCGACCCCTCAAATAGGGCCGGTATGATATGCGCCAGCCAAAAATACCGGCACTATACTCGTAGCGGAAACCGGCACCACTCCGTCCACTACCACACTGGTGTGAATCCCCTCTGTATGCCAAGCTATTGCACAGGCACGTTAGCGGGCAACCGGCACTACTCAACCGGCCTTATAGAAGGACCACTATCATAGCTCGGTTTTTCGCGTTTCCGTCGGCACATTCTCCCCCCCCCCCTCCTGCGTGTCATACGACTACGGCCGTGCATGACATGAGCACACACCCCCCCCCCTCCTCCTGCGGGTGGTATGATACCGCGGTGGGTTTCATTGGCGTTTTCCCTGACCCTTACGAATAGGCTTCCTTTCTTTCAGGGCTCTTCACGGATCATTTCTTTCAGGTCTCACAGGTTCACAGGTCGGGTCGGGTCGGGTCGGGTCGGGTCGGTTCGGGTCGGGTCGGGAGGGTTTCCAAACTCTTACGGATCGGGATCGGGTCGGACCGCTCTTACTCAACCTGACCTGACCCGACCTGACCCGACCCGACCCGACCCGACCCGACCCGACCCGACCCGACCCGACCCGACCCGCGAACAACCTTGCTTCCTTTCCCTTCTTTTATTTTCCTTGGCGTTCCGTGTCGGCTTCGTAGGGTCGCCGTTCAGAGGTGTGCGAGTGGGTCTTAAGGAGCGGTTAATCTTCAACTTCTGTTCTAGTTCGTGGAACCAGGGTTTCCATTTGTTTCCCTATAGCGTCTGCACATACTGCTTATCAGAGTGGGCTAGTGATATGGTACTGCCTTGGAAGGTCGGTGATTACCCGCGGGAAAGGCGGTTGGATCGTATTTCGTATTTCCTGGGAGGCGCATCTTAGATGGGAGATCAGGGGTTATAAGGGTGAGGTTTATCTGAGCCCCCCGAGAGATTAGCCTCCTTCGTGATCTGCATTGGAATCAAGCTGCTATTACATAGTAGTACGTAGCTCTTGTTGTTGCACCTCTATAAAAGCACTCAACACACGTGGGGAACAACGATGGCAAGGATCTGTTCGATACTCCAAGGCAAATCTGGCAGGGGAGACTACATTACAGTACGTGTCCAGCACCGAAAGCAACTTACACCAATAACAACAACCACGGAAATAACTTAGTTTCGTTGTTGTTTTTGGAAAATAACCTGTTGGCACAAAGCGGACTTGAAAGCAAACACACGAGAGGGGGGAGCGTTGAAAAAAGATTGACCACACTTCGTATGCCGATGCATTCAGCTCTGCTCGGGTAACCCATCAGCACCCAAGGAGGGTCGAGAAGAGGGATAAGGACTTGATTGGTTTACAGTGGGTGCCCCGATTTAAGAGCGTCCAAGTTTAGAACATTCTGGAGTTAAGAGCGGTCAAAACGGCTTGTCCCACCTATATATATATATGCATATATACTTAAAGCTACCAGGGCTATATATTGCCCACTATCATACACCACCTGGATTGCTAGCAGGGTAGGTCTTGCCTGTCGTATATGGCATTGCATTGTCTGCTCTGCTTACTGCACTGAGCGTAGTATCTCTGTGTCGTAGTTTTGTGGCCACAGAACTGGCACCTTTTAACGATGAATAATCGGCACGGACACTGGGTGTGCTGGATGTCGACGGGTAGAAGGGAAGGTTTAATTTGAAGAACACACACAGATAAGAGCACTATGCAGTTAAGAGCGCCTGTTTCGACTCGTGACGGCGCGCTGTTAACTCGAGGTATCCTACTGTACTTGATTTTGCTGCTTCTTCGTTTATGTTGCTTGCCTCGCCCGGATGATGTATTCTGACAGAAGGGGGGCGAGTAAAATTCCTCATCCAGACAGGGCGAAACGCCTGCCAGGTATGATGTGGGGATACCCTCCTATGTTGTTGGCACATTTTTACTCCCAAAAAAAGCATACCGCGGTTACAGGGGAGAGGGGACATACAACAACCATCAGCATTACGTCTATTTTCTGTTTTCCTTTTTCGACAATCTACATTAAGTTTTGCACACTGTTACAAAGTTGCTGACACAAGTAACAATATAAAATGTCCAATTTTTTGCTGCGTTTGACATCCGACACCGTTCGTGCAGCATGAGCTTCAACATTGATCACTCATAAACATTATGTCCGAACACGAAGAAAACCACAAGGGGAATCAAACCGATAAGGAAACCTGTACACCCATAACTATAGCAAGCATAACGTTGAACTACCTACGGTACTAGTAGTGCTCCTTGCTCCTTCCTTTTTACTCCTGGGGAGAGACAGCTGGATGGGCGCTTCGAGCAACGCTCGTAAACCACGCTTCCCTATACCACCCCCCCCACAGCCCATCCGCGGCGAGCTTGCCCTACACCACCACCACGACCCTAACGGGGCATCCGCCTTCATTCCCGACGACCGTTCAACCGACGACGTCTGCCACCTCCGGTTTGCCGGACCCAACACCATCATCTCTCCTCTACGTTCTACGTGCAAGCGCTTCTTAGACCCTAAACCGCGCACAGGCTCCATTCCTATACGCCATACATTGGTGTGGGTCTGTCATGTATACTCACCCCCGCCACACACCAGAAAACAAATCCATTTTTTCGATGCCGCTGTGTGTCATCCAATTCAATGCAAGAAAGTCCGCCCCACAACAATAATAAGCGGTTCTTAGTGTACAATATGCAGCTCTCACCCTTCATGCGACTCGCCCAAAACCTCACGTTTCTCGCGTTGTGTGCGCTTGGTGCAAGAGCAATCAATGTCTGCCTCTCTCTGTGGTCGGTGAAAACCCGACGCGCACGTGCTCCGTCCCGGCGTTGTAGGGATGCGAGGGCCTATGGTCATACGACTACGGCCACATGCATGGCATGAGTACGCCCTCCCCCCCCCCCTCCCCCCCCAGGTCGTGATAAAACTCGTCGCTCAGTCTCCACACTAAAAACATGGAACGATAGTATACTCCAGCCGCTTTTCATTAAATTTTAATAGTGCAGTGGGATATTTGAGTACGAGATATACACACGATCGAGATCGAGGGTGGGGCGTGGGCTCGTGGGCTTGACAGATCGGCCATCCATTTTTCTTCGTTTTGTTAGTAATCATATTTATACCAGGTAGACTACGTTTATACTATTAATGGTATAAATGTACGTATGGCATTTTTATTATTATTTTTATTATTATATATTCATCATCCATCAACCATCCATCTCTAGTCGTTCAAAATGTTTCAACAATCTATCTAAAAAGTAAAGATTACGTACTAGTACGTTGTACGTGATTATTTCGGTATATATGTTGATAACACATTTCAACATTGTACTTCAGTGATCATGCTTATACATATTAGCCCAATACCTTTGGTATTATGGTGTATCAACTACTGCAATACAACGTGTGATATCTGTGGGACATGTTACCTCTTGTTCAGAGTAAAAGTATTATAACAAAAAAATGGTAGTGGTGCATTATATATAGCACACTTTGTTTAGTAGCCTATTAATACCTATACATATATATACTTAAACATATACGAGTATAATAATAGTAATATTATTATTATATTATAAAAAAAAAAAATGTACCTGGTATATTAATTCACATTTTTATTTTTGATAAAGTTGTACAAGTCAGTATGCACAAACAATCGTACAGGTTGACAGGCAGTTGATTGCTATATATGAAAAATAACTATTTTTTTATGTTCACGTCTCACCAATATAAGTATTTCACTGTTGTTTCGTTTTCTGTACCTTTTTATGTCCGTCCCTCGTATTGCGTTCGTTTTTTCATTGCAGAGTTGTTACCTAATTTATAGGTACAGCAGTACCACGTTTACCTTAATAAAATGTACTTACAAGTTAAGCTCCTTGTACTTACTACGTATTACTACAGTAAGGTCTTTATGTATTAATATTATATACTCGTAGTAAGGGCCCGTATTAACGAGTATAAAATCAATTTAATTTGGAAAAAAAAAAAAAAAAAACGCTTTTCATTGGTCAACACACGCACCAGCACCAATTTTTATGCCCCAAGATCCTAATAGTTGGTGCTGGTGCGTGTGTTGACCAATTAAAAGCGGACTTGAATTAAAAAAAATCCAAATTGAATTTTTTTCTTCTTCGTTAATACGGGCCCTATAAAATACCTGGTAATTAATTATTATCTTAAATAATAATACCGGTACAAATAATACTGGTACCAGGTACATACCAGGTAGTATATATTTATACGTACACCATCACTGGTTGGTATGTGTACGTGTGTATATGTGTATATATCTTGTTTGTGCGTACGAAGGGTAGTTCGTATAGTATTTACGGTACGCGTACGGACAACAAGTATTTATACGTACGTCCAACGTCCAAGAACACGAACGAAAAAAATAAATCACTAAAATATGACGCGTATCGCGTATTTAATACGCCGTATCGCACCCAAAATGATCGCAATCAATTTAAATTTTGATGAAATAAAGAAGAAAGATTTGATCCGAATGTGGAGAAGCTTGCCAGTAAAAAAAAAGAAAGAAAGACGAAGTAGCAGATCGACCCCACAGAAATACCTTCGACGCAGATCTCCGGATCCACGGTGATCATCCTACACGGCCCCGACAGCACCCATCAATCGCATTCCAGAAGTCCGATCCTCGGAGGATCCTACCTGTGCCAGCGCCACTTCGAAACCGGGGGGGGCTGGCTGATCGCGCTAGTCTGGGGGGCTAGGCAGCGCGTCGAGGCAACACTCGGGGGGGCAAGCAGACTTTTGGCCTGCTTTCTTGCAGGTACGAGGTGTGTTGTTTCGTTTTTTGGCCCAAGATCGAGGTAGGGGGCTGAGTAAGACAACCGAACGAAATTGAAAATTAGGATTGGAGACGCTTATTCCAGGATGGACTGCGGGGGACTGCGCACACGTCCAGCTGTCCTCTCTTGCTCTTCCCGGACTCGCGTTGCTTCCCCGCCGTGGAAGCTGCCTCGCCTTTTGCCGTGGCGAGACACATGCATGGAGCGAGCGTGCATTTATTTTCGGGGTGACCTTCGTGCGCGCAACCATTTCCACCCAGAGGAGGCGGAAAGTTCCTTCGCAAGGTGCACAGGAGGAGCAACAGACCAACTTTTTTTTTTGCTGCTGCTGCTGCTGCTGCTGCTGCTGCTGTTGCTCGAGACTGCGGCGGTTGTTTTCGTGCAGAAACGTGTGCCCCCAAAACTCCTTTGCTCATCGCCCCGCTTCGCTCGGATCCGATACCCTCTCCTTGCAGCAAACTGCAAGCCTTTCGGGGAGGGCTAGGTGGCGTCAGCAGCGCACGCAAGAGCTCGGCACCCACAACTCAACTGGGGGAGCAAAGGGGAGAGAACAAACTGCGGGCAACATTATTGCCACCTCTCTTACTACCCTAATAAAAAGAGAAGCGGGCTCAATCAAGTTGGCTTATCGTTGCTGCACGCATCTTGTGGTGCGGTGGGAGACAGACAGAAAGAGAGAGAGAACCATCGCCACCTGGCGCTGAAGCCGACGATGGGAGACAGGATCGTCGATAGGCAGGCAGCTGTGGCTGCGGGGACAGGCGGAGACGCGGTCGCCCTCCGGATGCAGCAGCAGCAGCAACAGCAACAGCAGCAGCAGCAATCGACGAATGTCGAGAATCTGTCTCCTGCATCATCCGCGCTGGCACCGTTGGCAACCGGACGCGAAGGTAAGCTTGGGGGGAGAAGTAGGCAAGCAGTTGCCCTCACCGGGCACTGCGCTTGGATCCTGGCACTGTGGGATGTGTGGAGCATGTTCTTCCCGGGCGTCGCCCGGCGATCCGGCCGAGCGGCCCCGCAACTTAGCCCTGAAATTACGTACTCGTAGTGTACTTGTGGTGTTTGTAGACTGACAGCAAAAGTGCCTGGCGAAGAACACACTTGACTTCACTCATATTTTATTTTTATTTTTGGCAGGCGGCGGCAGCGGAGGGTGGTTGCGGACCAAAGCTCTTATGTGCAAAGCTCTTGTTTGTTCCAAACACCAAATGTATGTACTCTTCTACCGGAGGGTACAGCAGTATGGTAGCAGTGCCTGCAGCAAGCAGTAGCCTACTGCTGCCATACAGAATGAGAGTGCATCATACATATGATACGATATGAGAGTAGAGAGAGAGTACACAGAGTACTACTGCTGTACGTACATGAGGCATGCATACTGGCACATATCGTACATGCGAGATGTATATAAGCGTTTCTCAGTCAAGTCCACAACCACCTGATGATCCATGAACAACGCGTGACTTTGAAACCACATCTTGCCCTCGTGTGGGCTTTGCCCTATACGATACCACCAGTAGCCTACTGCCACTATCGATATAAACGTACTTTAACTGTACATATTGTACGTACTGCTGCTTTACAAAATATGCCGCAGCAGTACGTACGACGATACTTGCTGTGCAGTTTTCTCAAGCGATGTCTTGGGGCGCTGACAGAGCTCGGGACACAACGCCGTACAGCCGCACGCAGTGCCTGAGAGAACCCCTGGCGTTTGCCTCCTTCTACTGCTGCTGTATATGTTGCACATACAAGTACAGATACCGGACATAAGATACACATCACACCTGACACATACATAACGTACATAACGTATGTACAGCAGCAGCAGTGCGTATCTATATCTCAATGTGCGCGATCGATGCGGACGCCACGCACGCCAAATTTGTCATTTTGGATGTGTGTCATTTTTTCAATATTAACATTGACAGGACAGCAAGCAGGCTCGGCGAAGCTCACGGCGCATTCGTTCGCCCATGCGTTGCTTGTCACCTTCTCATAGTTGAACAGCAGTAGTAGCTAAACAGCAGCAAGCAGCACTCTCGTAGTAGTAGTGGTGGTGCTGCTGCTGTATGATAGTCTAAAGCACTTTGTCTTTTGTAGTATAAAAAATGCCATACAACAGCACGGCAGCAGCGGCAGATGTTCATTTTGGTAGCTGCCATACACAGCAGAAACAGAGTTTTTATGTACGTACACGGCAGTAGACTCGAGTACAAAACGCACCAAAATCCCGCAACGATTCTTACATACGTACGAGTACTTCGTACGAGAACAAGTGTAGAATCAAGAAACACAAAAAAATGAGACATACAAAATGGAGCATATGTACCACAGGTATGTTCGTACCCAGGTTACCCCTGGTATCCGTACGAGTATGGTATTACGGCAGTCAGTATTATCTTGCGCGGAGGGCTTTTTCTAATTTCTACTGGTGGTATTTTCTATTTTTTCGCATTTTGCATTTTTGCATTTTGCATTTTGAAGTGAAAGTGAAAGGTTGTGACAGCAGTCTTCTGCGTACGTTCCTATGCATGGTCGTGCCGATGGCCGTTGTTGCGAGTCATGATACACTGAGGACAAAACACACCAGATACCGTACACGAGAGCGAGCTGAGATGGGATTTCCTGATGTGCTTGATGTGATGTGAACTGACCCCTTGGTGACACCCAACGCTCGACAGGGGGTTTCTTCTTCTTCCTTCTTTTACCTTTTACGAAAACAGAAAATGCAACTATAATAAATGTAAAAACACGTACTGGAACATATCATACGTATAATACATCCGAGGTACTTACTCTGTTGTAACCTGGAACACTATACCTGGTATTATACCTGGTACCTCACTTTAGGGAAAAATAATGGGAAATAATAGTGTCCAGCTTTCATGTTCTGCCCCC